>JAOXNR010035570.1:0-21452 GCA_028571225.1 Parsonsia alboflavescens | reverse complement strand
TCCAAAGAATAATTCAATGATCCGGAACACCTATTTAAATTATTCATACAAAGAGATAATATCACATTTATTCCTACTCGTAAGAATAATATCTCTTAATAAATAAATAAGGACGTAGGAAGACAATAAATAAATGAAACACTTTATTTATTAATAATAATTACATGCTCTAGGGCATACTAATATAACACATAATTGCCTACTGTTATGTAATGGAAAGCCCAATTCCCGAAGGTTATTGATTCTTCTGATTGCTTAAATAAAAATACCCAGTCAGTCTGAGGAGGATGGAAAAAACTCTCTTGCTTTCTTGAGAACAATCCTTATCGGAAAACGTTCCCAAAATACTAACTTAGGCATCGGAGCTCTTCCCCAGGAGAGAGCCCACTCCGGTGACCTCTCTTTCTTATCTTCTCAGGCTGCTGATATCGGAGATCCATCAGGATCTGTGGGGTGATCTGACCCATTACTTTTGGACCCCATCACGAATATTTTCTATTGATGTTTTTAGATTGTGTAAAAAATTCTGGAGGCTTTGATTTTTTATAGAACCTAATTTTACTCCTGTAGCTTCAAGCCACCAAATTTTAAGGATTCACCTACTTGTTTATGAATTATGATTATCTTGATTTATCAGAGCATCAAGAGATGCGAGAAAGACATCAATGATCTATTCAATATCAGACAGAAGTTTGGTGAAAGCTCAAGAAGCTACTATAGTCCCTTCAATGATAAGGCAGTAGAGATTGAGTGAAAGAATGATGCAATCTACATCACTGCCTTCAACCAATTATTGCAAGGGGGGTATGTAGCCCTCAGAGTGGTGAAAGAGCTAGTAAGAACCATTAAGGAGCTACGAACACTCCTTGAAAAATTAATAAAGGCTAAAGAGATAGTAGTCCAGAAGAGGATTCTTGGTTTTTCCTCAACTGTCAATAAAGACAACAAAGGGTGTCCAAAAAGCCCTCAAACCTCAAAAAGAGACCGGAAGGACCACCACTCGAAGGGAGGATCCTCAGACAAGAAGAGAAAGACCATTCTAGACCTAGTGACAGCTCCTATCACGACCTCATGGGTAGAAATACTGGTGGTCATGAAAAGAAAGGTCTCTTGAAGCCACCAAGGCCTCTCAAAACTTTCTTTGATCATATAGGTGGTGCTACAGTTAAAGCTGGTCAGAGCAGTGTCAGAAAGAAAGGACCCTACGGGTTCCAATTGCGGTTTACTTGGAAGGCAGAGGTGTTACCGAGGTCATGGATTGGTTGGTGGTCGATGCTCTCGGAACCTATAACACAATCTTGGGAAGATGGGGGGTCATAGACCTAAAAGCATAGATCTCTTTGTTGAACTATCGCATGGAGATCCAGGTTGGAGAAGCCTGGATCGTTCGGGAAATTGATAAACAGCTAGCTACAGAATGTTACCTTGCTGAAGGTAATACATAGAGCTCAAGCAGGAGGATTTCATTGACCTCCCAAAGGAGAACAAGTTTTCCTCAACCCAGAATTCCCTGAGAAAGGGATAAAGATAGGTGAGCTTTTAAATTCCAAAATTAAAGAAAGCTCATTAATTCCCTACAAGAATATCTGAAACTCTTACCTTGGCAACCTGCCAATCTTGAAGGCATTAACATGAGAATTGCAAAGCACAAGGTTGGGCTCAAATCAGGAATCAAACTAGTGAAGCAAAAGAAAAGGACCTTTGCTCCAGAGAGAAACGAGGTTGTAGCCCTAGAAGTCCAAACTCTTCTCGACACTATAATCTTGAAGGAAGTTGTGCACCAAAAATGGCTGGCCAATCCAGTGGTTGTGCCAAAGAAAGAAGGGACGTGGAGGATGTGTGTGAATTTCACCACACTAAACAAATACTGCCAGAAGGATTCATACCCACTGCCGAGCATTGATCATATGGTAGACTCCACAGCAGGATACCAATGGATGTGTTTTCTGGATGCCTACAAAGAGTACCACCAAATTCTAATGGCAGTAGGTCTATATGGATGACATCGCAATCAAGTCCAGGACCTCTAAAGACTTCATCAAAGATATCAGGGAGACCTTTCAGACTTTGAAGGCTACTCATATGAAGCTCGACCCTGAGAAATATACCTTCGGGGTCTTGACGGGTAAATTCCTAGGCTTCATGATATGAGAACAAGGCGTTGATGCCAATCCTGATAAAATAAGAGCACTGTTGGACATGGAACGTCCCAGAAACATTGAAGAGGTCCAAAGTCTGACAGGAAAGATGGCGGCATTGGGGTGCTTTATTAGCAACATGGCTGACAAAAGAGAAATATAAAGATTTTCAGTGGATTAAAGATTGCCAAACAACTTTTGACAAGTTGAAAGATTTCCCAAGGAAGCCAACTCAACTCATCTCCCCGAGGTTAGGGGAGGAGCTTTAGATGTACTTAACTGCAACAGAAAAGGCATTCAGCTCGATGCCACTAGTAGAGAGGTCAAGTTGACAATTTTCGATTTATTATGTAAGCCGTTTACTCTAAGGTCTTGAAATTTGATATTTAGACTTCGAAAAATTTTGTACTTGATTGTTATTACCTCTGGGAAACTTAAACCCTACTTTGAAGCTTACCTGATAAGAGTGTTAACCAATCTACCACTAAAACAAGCTCTGACGAAACCAGAGCTATCGGGCAAGACAATGAAGTGGTATTTCAAGCTCTCAGGATATCAAATT
Source organism: Parsonsia alboflavescens (assembly GCA_028571225.1). Lineage (NCBI taxonomy): Eukaryota > Viridiplantae > Streptophyta > Magnoliopsida > Gentianales > Apocynaceae > Parsonsia > Parsonsia alboflavescens. Next base: position 18,752 of record JAOXNR010035570.1, on the reverse strand, counting down.
GAATTTGAGCAAAGGAAAGCAATCAAAGCTCAAGCTCTCTCAGACTTTGTAGAAGAATGCATAAGAGCTCCACTAGAGCTCACAAGCGTTTGTGATTTTAATATCTGGACCATGTATACAGATGGCTCCACAGAGAAGGAAAATTCAAGTGTGGGAACTGTACTGATCAATCCTGAGGGAGTGAGAATCCCTTACTCTGTGAAGTACAAATTCCCAACCTCGAATAGCGAATCCAAATGTGAAGCTCTCTTAGCAGGTCTAAGACTTATGAGAGCTCTAAAAGTGCAAAAATTGCATGTCAAAACTGATTCACAAGTTATAGCCAGCCAGGTCGCTAGGGAATACGAATCTAGAGATTTGAGCATGATCAAATATCTCAGAAGAGTAAGAGATATAGCATCCAAACTTGAGCATTTCCTTATTGAGCAAATACCTAGAGAGCAAAAGACAGAGGTAAACACAACATCTAAAGTCTACCAAGGGATAATAGGGAAAAATGCCAAGCTGTTAGTGGAAAAATTATATTTTCCCAACATAAACCAAGAAGTGAACTTGGTTACGGAGGATCAGGTAGACTAGAGTTATCCAATATACAAATTCCTCAAAAATGGCGACCTTCCGCAAGATCCCAAAAAGCTTGCCAAGTGCGGAAGTGGGCACCTCGCTATGTCTTGATAGGAGATGATGAAGTGCACAGAAGGTCATATACATGGCCATTAATAAAATGCCTAAGCACGGGAGAAGGAGAGTATATCATTAATGAGGTACATAGTGGAATATGTGGTTCACACATAGGAGCAAAAACTGTCGCCAAGAAAATATTAAGGACGGGGTATTATTGGCCTTCAATGGTTTCCAACATTGAGAAGGTCATACAAAAATGCACGAGCTACCGGTTGCATGGAAACAAATCACATGTGCCACGATCAAGATATCAATCCATTAATGCATCGGTACCATTTGACACCTAGGGTATCTACATATTAGGACCCTTCCCAAAATTAGTTGGGGGTGTCCAATTCTTAATTTTTGCAGTAGAGTACTTCACTAGATGGGTTGAAGCTGAGCCAATGGCAACAATTTCAACTCCAAAAGTCCAGTCCTTTGGATGGAGAAACATTGTATGACAATTCGGGATTCCCTTAGCTATTATTTCAAACAATGGAAGACAATTCATCAGCGACCCATTCAAGACTTTTTGCGGAAACTTGAATATTGAACAGAGGTTAACCTTTGTAGCTTATCCCCAAGCTAACAAACTGGCTGAGGTTACAAAAACATAACCATTCTGGAAGGTCTCAAAAGAAGACTCAATGAGCTCGAGAAGGAAGGAAGCAAACCTTCCAAGCCAGAAGAAATTCGAAGCATCTCGTGGGCATACAGAACCACACTTAGGATAGCTACTAGAGAAACACCAATCAGTCTATGCTTTGGCGTAGAGCAATAATACCAGTTGAGGTCTAAATGAAATCCCTAATACTGATTGAATATGATTCAGCATTAAACGAGGGGAGAAAAGGCAAGATCTCAACCTCCTTAAAGAAGTCAGAAATAAAGCTATGGAAGTTGACAGGAGATATAAAAGGCAAGTCACAAATTTTTCAACAAAAAAATGAAAGAAAAACATTTCGCAATTGGAGAAATGGTAATCAAAAGGTCAGATGTTGGGAAACAAGGACAACTGACCAAACTACAAGAAAGCTAGGACGGACTTTACATAATGCAAGAGGTCCACAAGGGAGGGAGCTATAAGCTCGGTGATCTCGAAGGAAGACAACTCCTAAGACCCTGGAATATTTGCCACCTAAAAGAAATTCTAAGCTTAAGGCTTTTAAGAAATTCTCAGACCTCGCGAATTCACTATACAACTCTGGAAACTGTTTGAATGCAGCTCGCTGAGTAGCAAGCCAACTTCAATGACCACTTCAGTTTAATTTGAACAAGGCATGAATAAAAAATAAGTTTTCAGAGTTTATTGAGATCTTATTTCATCTTATTTTCCTTGGTTTCAAGGCCAGTTTAGATTATTATGAAAGTTCAAAATGTTAAAGTAAAAACAAGATACTTGGGGAAAAAACAGTTGATATAAAGAAAGAGGCCACAAACAGACCACTAAGAAGAATATTCAATCCAATAAAGTAGAAATATAAAAAGCTGAGTATTCAATATTGCAAATATGAAGAAGAAAGACTGTGAAAGATCCTATTCTATTACAAGAGCTCAGTTTTCCTCTTCGTCATCTCTGGGAACCTTTGATGACCTCGGCTAGGCCTCTTTCTCCATGCTGCCTTCTCGGGCTTCGATTTCTAATTGGTTCTTCATCATCATCTTTTGGATCCTCATCCTCCGCAGCTATTTCTAGGCCGACGACGTTTGATGGACCTACGATAGATGAGTACCTCGGAAAAGTTCAAGTACCACATCAAAATCAGCATGCAGGAAATGAAGGGGGTTTTGAGTAATCACGTCTCTACAGCTAGGCATAATCACACCTTCAGGGTGAGCATAGGCCTTGGCAGGAATGTCTGGAACCACCCTTCCTATAGCCTCCACCTTAGCTTGAGCTTCCATTGGCTCTTTTCCCTTCCCAGAAGGGCCCTCACTAGCTTGGCTAACCTTAGCCTAGACCTTTATTGTGGCAACCTCCTTTTGCGAGGTCGGGGTTTCCTGCTGCCACGGAAGTGGGACAATTGACTCCGGATGATAGAGTTGAGCATCATGTTCAGGGTCAGTCTTCATCTCCTAGTTAAGCTCTCGGAGCTTATCCATGACCTCCACATATAACCCCATTGGCCTTGTCAAAAGTGGCCATAAGCTCAGCATTCTTCTCCACCGGGCAAGCCTTTTTGTCTTGGAGCTCAGAGATCAAGGTGGAGAACTCCCGATCCCCTTTGGCCCTTTCTTCTTGTCTCCTTAGCTGCTTGCCAATGAAGATATGATTCTGCAACAAAGAAAAAAGGGTGTCATCACCAAAAACAGGCTGAAACAGAGTCAATTACAAAAACACAAACGTAAAAGAGACTTATTGTAGTGTGCAGGGAGGCCGTATATTTATCTAGTTCTTCATCAGCAAGTTGCCGGCATATTTCCAGATCAGCTGGAGGCATATTTCCAGATCAGCTGGAAGTGCTGCCATTGGAACATATAGTCTGAGGACTTCATTGCGAGGTCGGGGAGCCACCTTGCGGTCCCCTCGTTAATATGGGCTGCCAGGGAAGCATTCCCCAGCCTCTTCAGAGTGACTGCGACCTCCTCGGTTGTGCAGCCATTGAACTCCAGCCTTGACCTTGAAGTCGCCGGAGCCTTCCCCTTACTTGAAGAGGTCAGATGAGTCCTCCTCTCAGAAGGTGCAGACTGTGAAGAAGGGGAGGAAGAAGAGATGGTAATCTTCATCGGCCTTTCAGGAGCTTGCAAAGTAGCGACCTCGGCATTCCTCTTTAGAATAATCCGGGTCCAGTCGGCCATGACAATCTTCTTTCCCTGAGGTTGGGGGATAGGGATCTTGGCCGGAGTGGCAGCAGTAGTAGCAATGGTGGCAGCAATAGTAGTGGCAGAGGAGGCACTAGTGGTGCCACCAACTCCACCAGCGGGAGCTCTAGGAGGAGTAGACTTCAAAAGCCATGAAATGGTCCTCATTGTTGTCAAGACAAAAAAGGAAAAATCTGTTAGTGCACAAAAGAGTTGAGGCAAACTCATTGAAAGCAAAAAGAAAACAGAGAAGCTCCCTATTGGAAGGGGGAATCCCCATAGTTCTAGTGACATAGGGGAGGTCGAGGTCTGCTGGACTAAGGGCGAAGGAAAGTAAGAAGCCAAGTAGGTAAATTCCACCCAACCTTGACGATATCAAAGTTAACTAGGCCAATTAAAGACTCCCTGTCCCTCTCCTGCTCCTTCTCCTATTCACTGGACAGGGTAGGGAGCTCATTGAAAAAGGATTTATTCATGTTCTAGTCCCGGTAAGGCTTGGACTGGATCAGATTGTTGGGAAGTCTTGCAAAAAAGAAAGAATCTTTCCAATCCCCTATAGAGGATTGGAAAGGACCTACCAGCTTGTACTGAGGGTTGAGTTGAAGATACCCTACAGTGATATTTTTCACCTACCCTAAAGAAGCACCTAAAGAGCTCCAAGGAGATTGGAACTCGGAAAAGGTGGCAGGTCACAATGAATTCGACTACTGCCTGCATAGAATTTGGAACAAGTTGGGCAATGGGAAAGTCCCCAGAAATAGACAATATCCAAGAACAGAAGGGGCAGATGGGGTAGAAGAATGCCCCCTCTAAGGCTGGTGACATAGAGGACTGTGTCCATCATTCCTACTACAAGGGCGCTCACCCTCCATGGCAACTACTATGTTGCCTTTCTCTAGTCTCCTTTCAACACCGATCTCAAAAATCTCGATAGGTCCTAAAGAAGAAGACTTGGAAAAGACCACCAACTCAGAAGGCTAGTAAACCTTACTTTTGACTGGAGAGGCCTTCGTAGAAATTAGGGTAAAATAGAACACCCCATTTTCTAGGTCAATAGGGGAAAAGGTCGTTCTACCTTTCCCGAGAGGAGAGAAGGGGTGCTAGACGCAGAAGACTTAGCAGGAGATGCAGAAGACCTTTTTGACTTGAAAAGAGAAAAAGATGTAATTTTTCAAAAAAAGAAGTAGAGGGAAAAGAAAACTCACTCGTTAGAATTACTTGAGAGTTAAGAAGAGAGTTGTATTGGACTCTAGTTCGCTCGCTGAGCAGAGAAAGAAAGAAATTCAAAGAAGAGAGCAGAGGTATAGCAGAGAAAAGATTCTGTGAGCAGAGTTCTCTCAAGCTAGAAAAGAGTTTAGGTATATACTAAAATCTTCAAAGGACTCCTAATGTATATGAGATAAGGAGTCCCTTGTGTTGCTGAAAAAGAACCGATATGCTAGGAACCGAGGCAACTGCCAAAACTGATGAGGAATGTCTCCTCCAAAAACTAGTCATTATAGAGAAAATGGAGTGGCCCTTTAGAGGTCGCGACTTAAAGATGGTAATTTAGACTCCACAACCTTTGAGTTCACTAGGCCTAAAGGGGGGTAATGATAGGAGAAACGTGCACGAGCATAATAAGTCAACCCAAATGGGCTTAAAGCCCCAGCTTGAATATCTGAAACTCAGACTCACGAGTCAAAGAGGAAAGGTGGGTAGGGACATATTACCACCGACTTCCCAGGTCATTAGAGTCCTAAGTGAGCTCAGGAAAGGTCTCACTGACCACGACCTTTAACTTGGTGAAGCTCCAATCTGTCTCATACATCTTCCATGCCATGACCAACTGTGCGCAACTCCTAACACCCTCCCTGAGCCTTTAATCACTAGGTGCGACCTCCCAGAAAAGATAGTCAAGACCTTCAACGTCCACGGGCAGGAAGCGAAGTTGGTCCAAAGGCCTTTGGCGAGCTTGTAGCTCTCGACAAAGAGACATGAATTGCAAGATATCCAAACCTAGGGAAACTCCAGGATTCTAGAAGTAATTGGCGGGATATGATATGATCTTACAATTTTGCTAATTGCCTACTGTTAGGTAATAGAAGAGCTTTGATCAAAGAGGTAACTCACTTCATTTAATATATCATCAAATTACAAATAGTCTGCGGACAAGGACACAATGCTTTGAAGTTAATTACACAAGAGTACTCTCTCAGAATATTGACTTAGGCATCGAAGCTATTCCTTAGGCGACAGCCCACTTTGGTGACCTACTCCTTTTCTTCTCAGGTTGTGATCACGGACATCATTGCAATTTCGTGTGACCCGGAGGCTACTTTTGAACTCCATCACTAATCATCCATATTCCATAATGATAAATAAAATGCTTCATGTTAGGGCTCAGGATATCCTATTACATAATTGTGTACTACTCCATGTTACACTACTAGAAATTTAACACGTACCCCTAATAGATAAAGTTTCCTAGGGTTTAGTGAATGTTTTTAGGTTTTAATATATAAAATATATTAAAAGATAATAATTAAATATTACAAATAAGTTTTTTATGTCTCTTTAGGGGCATTCCAGTGGGTGGAATGGCGAGTTCGCAGACCATAGGTCTCGAGTTCAAATCCCACCAACACCCTCCTAGATAAGTGGAATGTCGAGGTGGTTGAAAACTGACCTGGACACCGCTAAAAAAAAAAAATTTTTTTTTATTAATATTTTATTAGTATAACAAATACACAAATGTATAACAAGAAACCTAATCCTTTCTTAAGATATAATCATCCGCAAACTCTATCTAGAAAGTCACACCAAACATAGTGGTTCATAACAAAATATGGCACATAATAATTTAACTAATTTTATTTTTTTGTCTAATTTATATATCTTAAAAATATTTTTAAAAACGAATCTCGGATTGTTATTTAAAGAGTGTAGAACAGTCAAAACAATGTTTCAAAATTTTTTCCTAATTAAAAAAAAAAATCCAGTCTTTTCTAAACTCTTAAACCATGTAAATAAATATTTCTCCCTTTTGTTTCTCTCTACTCTCATTAATAATAATAACCCCTTATTCTTTTTCCTTTTTCAAAATTTAATCTTATTGATGGGGTCCAAAAGCTGTTGAACAGGGTTACCCCACAAATCCTGATGCAACTCCACTATCTGCAGCTTGAGAAGATGAGAAAAGGAGGTCACCGGAGTGGGCTGTCCCCCAGGGAAGCACTCCGATGCCTAAGTTAGTATTCTAGGAGTGTTTTCCGGTAAAGGTAGAAAGCAGGAAGACTCATTGTTCTTTTTGTATTGCTTAGTTGTCCTTAGACTGATTGTGTGTCTTTGTTTAAGTAAAGAAAAAGAGTCTGTTACCTCTTGGAATTCAGCTAATCAATACGTAAGAGTAGGTAGTTAGGATAATTATGGGATTCAGTCAAATCTCAACAATTGCTCCCAAGATCATGGAGTTTCCTTGGAACGAGAGATCTTGCCATTCATGTATTTGTGAGAGCTACGAGCTCACTAACCGATCTTTAGACCAATTTCGTGACCTCCTCGTGTATGTTCAAAATCTCGAACATCTCTTCTTGTGAGGTCGTGTCGAGTGATCCTTGGCTCCTTAGGGTTTCTAGGGGTTGCACATCGTTGGTCATGGCATGAAAGATTTATGATTTAGATAGGAGCTTACCAAGTTGAGGTAGAGGTCTGGCAAGACCTCAGCTTGAGCTCATTTAGAAGGTTGATGACCTCTAGGTCAGTGACCTAGGAGGTCGGTGGTGGCTGGTCACTTCCCCACATGCCCTCATTGACTCTGTGAGTTTGACTTTCAAGTATCAAAGGTATGGGACTCTCTAGCCCATTTGGGTTGACTTCTTTTCGGGTTCTACCCGTTCTAGTCCGGGTCATGCCGTTTCACCCATCATTAGCCTCCTTCAGGCCCAACAAGCTTAGAGGTTGTTGATGCCTAAATTACCATCTCCAAGTCATTGCTACTACTGGGTTTGCCAATTCCTTGTAGCAGCTAACTTCAAGGGTACCTTTCCATACGCATCTCTAGTAGAGAGCTACAAGCTAGCTTATAATTTTTCTACTTCAAGTTGAGTTGTGCACACCTAGTTGTAGCGTGGAAGGTTTATGAGTAAGCTTGGGACTCACAAGGTCGTGGGTCGTGGTCTAGTGAGGATTCTCTTATGCTCAACTGGAGGTCGATGACCTCGGGGTCTGTGACCCGTGGGGTTAGTGGTAGAAAGTCCTTGCCCACTCGCACCCCGGGACTCGCCAGTATGACCTTCGAGTATCGCAAGTTACTGTCTACAAGCTGCAATTCTGACCTTCAGGCGTTGAGATCCACCAACTTGAGATCGGGGACCCTTCCTTTAGGCATTAAGAGTTACCATCTTCAGGCTGCGAGTCTGACTTTCAGGTTTTAGAAACTACCATCTCCAAGTCTTTGATCTGACTTTTAGGTATTAATAGTTACCATCTTTAAGCCGTGATATTTTGAAAGGTTGAACAGATTTCTCGCTACTGTTCGTGAGGCTGGCCTTCAGGTATTTTAGGACTGACCATCTCGAGGCTGCTGCTCTTGGGAAAACTATGTTGTTTTCTCACAACAGCTATTTTTAAGAGAAGACTCATTCCTTTGTTTTTTGGAAAGCTTGGCCGGAAATCCTTGTGGGAGAACCACCTAGCTTCAGTTTTGGTACCTCCGACCCGCTTCATTCAGTTTTATAAACTGTTAAGTGGTCTGATTGAGAAGATTATGTCTCTTCATTTTTTGGTAATACCTAACCCGTTTCGTACTTGAAGAGACAACCTGTTTTTTTTTGAAGAGGCAGTTGAAGCTTGTGGGGTCTCGAATCGGTGATCGACTCCAGATCTTGGGAGATTGATTGGCCTCTGTAACTTCCTTATTTGGTATAACCTTCAGACTAGGAGTTTAACTAAACTTCTACCGATCCAACAAGGGCTTTACAGAGCTTTTAGCTTCGAACTTCCTCTTCTTTCCTCGGAACTCCAGCTTCTCCCAAGACCGTTTCCTTTACTCTCTAAGACTTCACTGAGTTAGTTTTCTTTTTCCTCTCTTCTGAAAAGATTGAACCTTCTCCTTTTCCCCCTTTTTTTTGGTGTTGAGTATGTCTACCGTGTCTAGTACTCCCTCCCTCCAGTTGGGAGAGAGTTCATCTTCCTCCCCCTCAGTTGATCTAGAGAATGGAATCTTTTACCTTCCTTTGACGCTATATAGGGCTCCCTTGGTAAAAACCGCCACTTTTGACCTTTCTATGATAGAAACTCGCTCCATAGCTCCTTCGCTGGATCTCGGTTCTTTTTTCGAACTCGATGGTGAATTGGGATTGGACAAGGGCGAAATTGTTGCTACCGAGAAGAATGAACGTGCCTACAGTAGGCGTGATGGACACATAGTCCTTTATGCTTTTTCCCTCAAAGGAGGTGTAATTGCTTCTGGCAATTATCCATAGCCCTGCTTGTGCCTAATTCTTTTTGGAAAATGGTTGCTTTTGTTGCCACCTGTGACCTTTACCGAGTTCCTGTCTCTCTGGAACATTTCAAGTGTTTCTTTAGGCTAGCTGTCTCTTCAGCGCCCAAAGGTGCCAAGGGGTACCTTTAGTTTCTTTCTCGGCACAAGTTGGTAGGTCCTTTTCAAAACTCTGTGGGGGAGACCCATCTTCTTCTTTGCCCGCCTTCCAAGTCATTTGATTAGATCCGAGGTTTATCCGAATTGGAACCTGAGCAGTGCATTTTTCAATGAACTTCCTGATTTATCTGTTGAGCTGGCCGAGCATAGGGATTTCCTCATAGGTTTGTTAGATTCTAGTAGGCCTAAGTTGGGGTGTACTGCTCCTGTCTGGCCAAAGGCTTTCCTCCACTCTGCTGGATTAAGATAACCGGCAGAGCACAATCTTTCTTCTCTCCAAAATTCTCTGGGGATATCATCTTTCTGTAGGAAGAACTATTTGGTTTACTGAATTCTTGTTCTTACTGGTCTAGGTCTAATAGCCTCTACTTTTGGTTCTTTACTGCAGTAATGAAGGCATTAGAATGGCTTCGTAGTGCTTCTCGGGCTCCCGAGGGCAGGGGTCGAGGTTTTGCTAGCGTAACTTCTGCCAGAGTTCCTGTTGCTATTGTTCTCCTTCCCCAGGGCAGGGGAAGGACGGTGGTGGCCGAAAGGACTCGAGGAGAATTTAAAAGATCCCTCACACCTGTTGGGATGGCACCTTCTGACCGTCCCATCAAGATTCCTTCGACTTTAACATCTTCAACTTCTTCCCAACCCATAAAGAAGGCGGCTCCAAGCCTTTTCGAGAAAGGGAAAAATTTGGCGACATCATTAGGGCCCCCAAACCCAACTTTCCCAGGCTGTGCCATGGAGGAAATAACTAAGGCCTTCAAGAGGTTGGGAGGTCTTGTCCTGGCCTCTCGTACTTCTGAGGGAATTGCGAGGTGGGTTCCTAACCTTGCCGTGGAGGAATCAGACTCCTTGCTGCAAGGGCCCCACCCTCAATCCTTCTTGATGGGGTGTACCCTGTCCGTTGACTGGGAGATCTGCCGGCAATAGACGGATGAGGAACTTGATAGGTTTGGTGCCTCCTTTCTTGCTAGGGTGAGTTTTTTGTGACGTTCTTACAGCTTGTATTTTCTTTTGTTCCATCCTGAGTGTGTTAAATAGCTTTTCCCTTTCTGCTTTGCAAGGTCACCTTATTTTTTGTGAGCAGCTGAGGAGGGGGATTAAGAGGGACAGAAAGGATTGGGAATTTGCTTCTATACTTTCTAAATTGGAGGATGATAAGGCTCGCCTAGAGAGGGAGAATGTCAAACTCATTGCTTTCACCAAGTTGTCCAAGGCTTTTGTTGAGCAATCTAAGCAAGGATGTTGCAGAGGTCAAAGCCGCTAATGATGTCGCCGCCCAAGCCGTGGACCTATCTAAAAAGAGGAACAACAAGCAATAGGAGAGCATCAAAATAAGCAAGGCCCAATTGGAAGATTTTCAGGGGCTTTGTGATAAAGAAGGCAGCTTAGTGCTAGAAAGGTTGGAGGGAGTTCCTGCTTTCCAGGAGTATGTGCAGTCTCTACTGAGGCCACAAATGTTCTCTCTGTATGCCGAGGTAGTAGATGACCTCAGGGGGCTCAACCCAGGGATGAAGACCAATCCAGATTTTGATGCTGATTTCTACCATTCGGAGTTGCCTGTTCCCCTCCCTGGCAGCAAGAGGGCCAGAAACAAGCTTCTCCTAAAGAGGTCGCTATCGCTGAGACCTTGATGCAGGTTGGCCAAGGTGATGAGGGTCCAGCGTAGAAGGGGAAAGCTCTTGCTAAGACTGGCCCTAAGGTCGTGGACATCACCCCTTTAGCCATGGTGACTCAATAAGGTATTCCTGTCTTCTAAGATTGAGATGCTTTTGACGAAATGTTTGCTACGGGGAATACTCTTGTTTGATTAAGTTGTTGACTTGTCTATTAGGGACCTCTAATGTAGCCCCCTAAAGCAATTTCATCCTTGCCGACATCCCAGTAGGAGAGGAGGAAGACGAGGATGAAGTGCCTCGTGTATGTCAGTCTTGGAAATAGCTTCGAGCTTCTTCTTTGTAATAGTTTAGGACTCTTGGTCATTTGTTTGAGCACTGAATACTTCGCAGGGGTCTATTTGTGACCTTCTGCTTTATTTTCTTCTGCACTTGATACAATTTAGAGAATTTGTTTATGGCTCTCTGTTCTCGTTTTTGTCTTTTTATACAATTGCTCAGTATTTTCTGCCTTTGCTTTGAGCAATGTTTTTGATCTTCATACTCATAGGTTTTCAACAATTGCATACTTGCACAATTGAATTGCCTTTTTATTTAAGCAATTTATATTAACACATGTGTACCAACTGCATAAACCACGAAGGAACTTAGCTTTAATCTGTGTTGAGCTTGTTGGAGCCATCGTTGAGGTTTTTGTTGAGTGTTTGGGGTCGCCATGAGGTCTCTCATATCTTAGATGACCTCCAAGGGTAGAAATTTTTTAAGTGACTCCTTCGAGATCAATTAGCTTGTAGCTCCCTCCTTTATGGACTTCTTGGATTAAGTAGGTTCCTTCCCAGCTTTCTTGCAGCTTGGTCAGTTGACCTTGTTTGCCAACGTCTGATCTTTTGAGGACCATTTCTCCAACTGCAAAGTGCAAATTTGTTACCTACTTTTTGTAAGTTCTATCTTCTTCAATTGCCTTGTATCTGACCTCTTCGAGGAGGTCGAGCTTTTCCCTTCTTCCCCCCTCGTTTAAGACTGAGTTATACTCGGTTAGTCTTAAAGATGTCATTCCAACCTCAACTGCCATTATTGCCTGTGCTCCAAAGCATGAGCTGAATGGAGTTCCTCTAGTAGCTTTTCTTGGTGTGGTTCTATATCCCCATAGTATACTTGGGATTTCATTTGGCCAGTCTGCATGGCAAGCTTTTTTCTTGAGCTCAGTGTGCCTCTTCTTCAGTCCTTCCCGGATCGCTCAATTTGTGACTTCTGCTAGCCCGTTGGCTTAAAGGTAAGCCACGGAGGTCAATCTTTGTTCAATGTGAAGATTCTCGCTGAAGGTCTTGAATGGTCAGTAAATTGTCAGCCATTGTCTGAAATGATGGCTGGAGGAATCCCAAATCGGTATATAATGCTTCTCCACACAAATGACTGAACCTTTTGCGATGAGATCACCATCATTGGCTTTGCTTCAAAATATCTGGTGAAGTATTCTACTGCAACTATGAGGAATTTGGCACCCCACCACTCCTTTTGAGAAAGGTCCGAGGATTTCAATTCCCCATATGTCAAATGGCCCTGAGGCATTGATTGGCTGGTATTTCACATGTGGAAGATGTGATTTGTTCCCATGTAGCTGACAACTTGTGCATTTCTGGATGGCTGTCTCAACGTCAATTGTAACTGCTTTATGAGTAGCTTGACACTGGTCCCAGGTACCTCCTGATAAACTTTGGACAGTGTGTCCGCTTCTGAATTTTGCTCCCTTGGGATCTGCTCAATGAGGAAGTAGTCCAGTTTTGAAATCATGTCTCATACTCTTTTGAGATACCTGACCATATTGCCTCCTCTTGCTTCGTATTCTACAGCTACTTGGCTTGCTAAAACCTGTGAATTTGTGTTGGCGTGTAGCCTCCGCACTTTGAGAGCTCTTATAAGCCTTAGACCTGCTAAGAGAGCTTCATATTCGGATTTATTGTTCATGGTTGGGAAGTTGTACTTCATCGAGTAAGGGATTCTCACTCCCTCATGGCTGATCAGTACAATCCCCACACCTGAATTCCCTTTTTATGTGGACCCATCCATGAACATAGTCCATATATCGTCTTCACAAGTACTTGTCTGCTCCAGTGGAGCTCTGGTACACTCATCTATGAAGTCTGAGAGAGCTTGGGCTTTGATGACCTTCCTTGGTTCAAACTGGATTTGATACCCCGAGAGCTCGAGAGACTACTTCATTGTCCTGTCTGAAAGTTCTGGCTTTGCTAGAGCTTGTTTCAGCTATAAGTTGGTTATAACTCTTATAGACTAAGCTTCAAAATACTGCTTTAATTTCCTTGAGGTGATAATGATGAGGTACAGAAATTTCTCGAGGTTCGTATATCTAGTTTCTGGACCTTGGAGCAAATGGCTAACATAATAAATAGGGAATTGCTGATCTGACCTTTCTACCATTAATACCTAGCTCATTGCCTTTTCGGTTGCAGTCAAGTATGTTCAGATTTCTTCTTCTAGTCTCGGGGAGGCAAGTTGAGGAGGTTTGCCCAGAAAATTCTTCAGCTTGCTGAACACCTCCTAACAACTTTCAAACCTTTGAAAGTCCTTAGGTTTTTTTATGACTTCACAAAATTTTTCTCCTTTGTCTGCCATCTTGCTGATGAAGTGTCCTAGTGCCGCCATTTTCCCTACCAGGCTTTGTAACTCTTTGTTGTTTCTGGGAGGTTCCATATCCAGCAGGGCCTTGATTTTGTCTAGGCTGGCATCGATGCCTCTCTTCGAGATCATGAAGCCTAGGAACTTTCCTGTAGAGACTCCGAAGGTGCATTTCTCCAGGTTGAGCTTCATGTGAGCTGGTTTCAGGGTTTGAAAGGTTTCCTGGATATTTGTTATGAAGTCTTCTGCAGTCTTGGATTTGATTACTATGTCATCCACGTAGACCTCAATGTTCCGCCTGAGCTGCTTCTTGAAGACCTTGTGCATTGCTCGTTGAAATTCTACTTCGGCATTTTGCAAACCAAAAGGCATCTTGGTGTAGAATTAGGTCCCGAGCTCTGTGATGAAAAAGGTCTTTTCCATGTCCTTGAGAGCCATTGGGATCTGGTGGTACCCTTTGTATGCATCAATGAAGCATAACCACTGGTATCCGGCTGTGGGGCCTACCATTTGATCGATACTGGGGATGGGGTGGGAATCCTTCTGACAATATTTGTTTAGTGTGGTGAAGTCTACACACGTTTTCCATGTCCTTTCTTCGGGACCACAATCGGATTGGCTAGCCATTCCGGGTACACCACGTCTTTTAAGATTCTTGTATCAAGAAGAGCTTGGACTTCCTTTGAAATGACCTCGTTGCGCTCAGGTGCGAACATTCTTTTCTTCTGTTTTACAGATCTAACGTCTGGCTTGAGCCTGACCTTGTGTTCCGTAATTGTTTGGTCAACTCCCTCGAGGTCCCTAGGTTGCCAAGCGAAGACCTTCAAATTTTCTTTAAGGCTATCCACCAGTTTCTCCTTGACTCTTGGAGGTACAAACTCTCCAATCTGGATTCCTTTCTTGGGGAATTTGGGGTTGAGGAAGAGTTTCTCCTCTTTTTTGGCTGCTTGGATTTTGAGGTGGTCCTCCTTTTTTGGGAGGTCAATGCACTCCTCTTGCTTGGGCTTAGGGGAGCTTTCCTTGTTGTCCTTCTTGAGGTAACATTCAGCAGCCATTTCCCTATCCCTTTCAAGTGTAATCTAAGTGTTATCGACTTGGATCCTCATGTTGTAATTGAGCAGGGAGATCTCTGCTCTTAGGTCCATGACCCCCCCTAGGCCGAGTATGGCATTGTAGGTTCCAGGGGCATTCACAACCATCCAATCCATTATTTCAGTGACATCTCCATTATCTGCTCTGACTGTAGTGGGAACTCTTATGATTCCATCAGCATAAGTTGTGTTGCCATTGAAGCTGATTAGAGTTGTGTCTGATTTGAACAGTGAGCTCTTGTCAATTTTCATCTGATCAAAGGCCTTGCTGTATAAGACGTTGGCAGCACTCCTAGTGTCAACTAGGATTTTCCTCACTAGGAAGTCACCGACCTAGGGCGACACTGTTAAGGGTTTTGAATCTACCCTTCGAGCTCGCTTCAACCTTCTCTGAATGGAGTTTATCTCGCCAACCAGGGGTCTTTGGTTGTGCGGGCCTGCTAGTGGTGGATTTGTGGGTCCTACATTCTTTGCCAAAAATTCCTGTAGGTGGCCCTTCTTTATCAGTCTCTCAATCTCACATTTGAGGTTGAAGCAATCCTCCATGAGATGGTCGTGATCTTCATGGTATTGGCAGAACTTTGTCTGATCTCTCTTGACCATGGGACTCTTGAGAGGCCTGGGCGGTTTGAGAAGGCTTGTTTTCTCCATGAACATCATGACCTCGATGGGTGATGTCTTGAGTGGAGTGACCACGAGGTCGGGGGTGACCTTCCTTCTTTTGTCAGAGGTCCCCCCGAAGCTCTTTCCTATCCCGTTTTTGTTTTTGGGGACTCCTCGGATAGTCTTTGTTGTCTCTATCTGTGGCTAAGATGAAGCCGGGGATCTTCTTTTGGACCGCAATGTCTTCAACCTTGATTAGTTTTTTCAAGAGTGACTACAGCTCCTTGATGGTTTTTACTAGCTCCTCGGCCAGTCTAAGGGCCACTTACCCCCCTTGCAAACCTTGCTTGAATGCAGTGATACAGATGGCGTCTTTTTCTGCTCATTCTCCATTGCTTCGTCATTGAAACGACTGTAATAGCTTTGGGTACTCTCACCGACCTTTTTCTTGATGAGGAAAAGGTTGTTGATATCCTTTTTGCACCTCGTGCTGCTTTGGTAGTTTTTCAGAAATAGTTCTTTCATCTGTGTCCAACTTGAGATGCTCGCCTCAGGAATTCCCTTGAACCAAGATTAGGCCTTTTTGGTCAGCGTGGACCTGAAGGCTCAACATTTGACATGGTCAGGATGCTCGAACATCTCCATATAGGAGACATACTCATCAATATGTTGCTGAGGTTCTCCAGTTCCATCATAGTTTTCCTCCAATTGTGGAGCTTTGAAGCCTGAGGGCATTCTGGCTGCTCGGATGCTATGGATGAACGATGAAGGCTCGGTAATGTCCATAGTGCTTTGTTGCTCTTGATTGGTTGGGGGAGTTGCTCTCCTTAGTGGGTTGGGGGCTACCCCTCGAGTGCTTTCACCTATCATTTCAATCAAGGTACGACGAGGGGCATCCTTGCCCCAAGAGGAGTTCGCAGCATGCTCCCTTGCTCTTCAGGGACTGCACATTATGCTTGGCTTTTAGAGATGGCTGCTCGGTTGAGCCTGTCTATTGGGTCGTACTCCCTTCCATTATTGAGGGTTTCTTTGAGGTCGATCACTGGTGGGGTCCTCGCCCCTTGTGACTTTTGTTTTGGTTGACTTGCTTCTCGGCCAGGAGTGGGCTGTAGCCCAGGGAAGAGCTCTCTGATGGCTAGGTTAGTATTTTGGGAGAGTTTTTCGGCAAAGGTAGAAAGCAGGAAAACTTAGTTTTCTTTTTGTCTTGCTTAGTTGTCATTAGACTGATTGTGTGTCTCTGTTTAAGTAGAGAAAAAGTGTCCTTTGCCACTTGGAATTCAGCTCCTTATTACGTAACAGTAGGCGGTTAGGATAATTATGAGATTCAGTCAAATCCTGCTAATTGCTTCCAAGATCATGGAGTTTCCGTGGAACGAGAGATCTTGTCATTCACATCTCTGTGAGAGCTACAAGCTCACTAACCGACCTTTAGACCAACTTCACAACCTCGCCGTGGATGTTGAAGATCTCGAATAGCTCTTCTGGTGAGGTTGCGCCGAGTAATCCTTGGCTCCTTAGAGTGGTTAGGGGTTGCACACCGTTGGTTGTGGCATGGAAGATTTATGACTCGGATTGGAGGTTGGCAAGTCGAGGTCAAGGTCTGGTAAGACCTCAGTTCGAGCTCATTTATTAGGTCGATGACCTCTAGTTCAGTGAACTGGGAGGTCGATGGTGGCTGTTTGCTTGCCCACGTGCCCTCATTGACTCTGTGAGTCTGACTTTCAGGTATTAAAGGTTTGGGACCCTCTGGCCCATTTAGGTTGACTTCTCTCCGAGTTCTACCCGTTCTAGTCCGGGTCATGCTCGTTTCACATATCACTTATGGAGCCCCAATTTCCAAAAGAAATTTTGTGAAGATTGCGCCATACACGTGTGAAGAAGAAATAGAATTTCTCCTTGTCATTTCTTGTTCATTTGCAACCGAGCCAAGAATTCTGCAGATTTGAAATGAAAGAGGTAAGGAGGGAAAAAACCAGTTGCAATTTTTATTTTTATTTTTAGCGGGTTCTAGATTAGTTCGTACTCACCTCAATTATTCTGCTAGAATCCACAACTCATCAAAGTTAGAGTATGCAGGAAGATCAAATCAAACCCACGACCTGTAGTATGCAAGCTACACCTCCGAGCCACTTGATTACATCCTTGGATGCACTGGCCAGTTGCACTTACTAAGCCATTAATTTGTCCATTATTATTTAGTTTCCTTTTACTTTATAGTCATTAGTTTACTTTTAATTTTTAAAAAATGTGAATTAATTTTCTCTTATTTGGGAAGAAATTAACTACAAGTTCATTTGTTTATTCTACAATTTATTATGATATTTGAGTAATTATATTTTATAATAATAATAGTAATTAAAAAGAACTCTTGGATCCATGATCTGATCCTCGACATTTGAAAGGTTTGGTTGAACTATTCTTTGGATGACCCTTTTAGATTGTAAAGCTAGTTCGGTCGGACTCCTCAAAGTCTCTAGTCGATGAGGCAGGGGTCGGGCTGGATCAAATTCAGCTTATCTGACTCCGGAACACACACCGATCCGACACCTAGAAATGTAGAATGAGGAATCAGACCAAAATCGAACGATCTCTTAAATGGACCCAAAATCGAACTTTAATACAATAGGAACTAGTAATATATGATCCAAACAACCACAAGAACAACAATCAAACTACTAGAAAGGAGAAAAGCACTCAGATCTAGACCAAACAGGTTCAGTCGAGAATTGGGAGTTGAGAGCTTCTCTCTTTAACTTCCCTCTCCTGAGTTTTCTTTTCCGTCATGTGTTAGTGTAGAAACTCATGATTCGGCCATGTATGTTTTGGCCATGTGTTTCGGCCTTTCATGAGTTTAAAAACTCATGATTTGGCCATTTATGTTTTAGGAGTGTGTGACTTTATCTTTGTGAGATGAATGTTTTGGGAAAAGTTTTTACTTTCGGGATTTTTGTACAACCATCTTTGTGAGACGAATGTTCTGGCGAAAGTTTTGCTTTCGGGATTTTTGTACGACATCTTTATGTGTGTTTCATGATTTAGATTATGTAATTCTAGAGTGATTCGGCTATGCTTCAGCCTTGTGATTCGGGAGTGTGGGAACTCCTGATTCGACTGATGTTTCTACCTTGTGATTCCGACATGTGTGTGACCAACTCTTGTCCGTTCCATACAGGGATGTGGTGGCTGATGTTTCATGTCCTTGGAGGACATGGCTGATGTACAATATTAGTGTTATGTTTGAACAAGGGCATAAAGAGGAACTCACCGCATATGGTGGCTAATCTGGATCATGTTTCAATCTGCCTGCTCGCCTAAAAGGAAATCTCGATTTTCATGTCGAGATTTTGGAAGAAGATTGTTTGCCAGGTCGCTCTGCTCGATCATGCCCTTGGTTCAAAACCCCAAACGGATTGACGTCTTCCCCTTCATCTTCGGATTCAATCTTGGATTCCGCCCCCTCCTTAGTCTGAATGTCCAAACTAGCCTACGACAGTTGCCACTCCAAGTCTTGGATCCACCTTCTCCGTTCATCGTTTTCTTTTTCTCGCAGGTCTCGTTGACGAGGCTATTAGGCTTCCTTAAGAATGACTCTACGTCCCCTTCCAACATGATGCCGTCCACGACCATCACAATTTTGTTCAGCCATTGGTGAAGGCAACCTAGTGTTCTAATACCAACTGATGCAATAAACAGGGATGAAAAAGGCTA
>JAOXNR010035559.1:0-21456 GCA_028571225.1 Parsonsia alboflavescens | reverse complement strand
GGGGAGAATGTTAGGGTTCATAACAAAACTGGCTACTCCAGTATCTAGCAGAGTTAACGTTGGTATAGGAGGTGATTGGTATGTGGGGAGAATAGGTATCACAATCAAAGGATAAGGCTTATGATAGAGGGTGTGGAAATTGGTCATGTCTGTGAAGGCTTGAAAGTCTGAGGAGGATTCAGAGTCACTGTCTGAGGAATCTTCATTATTTGTGTGGTAATGAGCAATGGCTAAGAGGGACGTTGGTGAGGGTGAAGAATCCAAATCGAAGAGAGTTTCAAGTTGAGCAAATTCATCTGGAGTAATATGAGAAGTTAATTGGGACATAAGCTTGAATCGCTTCTTTTTTCTGGGCCAACCTTGGCAAAGTGGCCGGGTTCGCCACAATTAAAACACATGTCTGTTTTTGGAGGTGATGGTGCAGATTTTAGTCTGAGAAATTTCCATTTAGGCTTTCTCTTCTTGCGGAACTTGTGCCTTTTATAAGGACGGTAATGTCTAGAGACACCAGGAGATTTCACTGTGGCAAACCCGGCCACTTTGCTACTTTAGTCAAAGCCCATAGATTGCAAATGTGGAAGATGGTTAAGTATGGGTGTGAAGGGTAATTTTCAATACCTCGAAATGGTGTGGTGCCATGTTGTTCTCAATAACTTGAGAAATTGCTTCATTTCTCAAGACTCTCAATCCTACTCCACCACACGCATCCTCAATACCAACCTGTTTAGATAGCCGTGAACCATCTTCTCCATCTACATCATCCTCACCATCCTTAGATCCCTTCGATGAATTTGAATTGCTCATGATGGCCCCCGAACCCAAGGTCGAAGGACCTAAAGAAGACTTCCTTGATTTCCCTGAAAATTCTCAAGACAGAACAACTCGATCTCGTGTTTATACAGAGCCCTCTTCAGCCAAGTTCACCCTGGATGACATTCCTCCTTCTCAATGGCGAAATAGATTTCAAACCCTTTATGCATGGCTGACAATTGATCTACAACAAAATGAGTGGACTTATGTCCTCAAACGCTTTGTTGAAAGATTTGACGGCTCCCTCAGAGATTTTTGGAATTCCCTCGGTGAATACAGACAGTTGCAGTTCCTTCAATAGCCAACTCCTGAAGTTGTCATTGATCTGTTATGCAGATTCTTTATTAGCGATGCAGTCCATGATATCACAATTGCTTGAACTGAATTTTTAGAGATGAAAGTTGTTCCATTCTTCCCAAAGACTTAGAAAAACATTATGCCCGAATGTGCAAAAGGTTTTACATCATAAATCAAATAGATGATGTGAGTCTCAAGCAGGCATATGTCAATTTAGGCCCTGAAGATGTGACATAGTAGTCGAATTTTCCATTGGGTTGAAAAAAGAGTCCAACATGAGGATCCTGATTTTGAAATCTGGCATGTAAGGACTTCTGGGATGATGATTTGTGCCTTTGTGATGGTAGGGGATCTGAGGGTGCGACACAGTCAGAGCATGAACAAACATCAAACTAGATGATTTAGCTATTCGTCATTTGGATGATAGGTGGATTGTGGGAAGGCAATGAATTGCAGAATAAAGTGTGAAGAGGTAAAAGAAAGACAGCTTAAAAAATTTGACAATACCTAAACTAATGACGTTACTATTTTCCTCGTTTCAACAAAAAGAATTTAAATTGGTTGAGGCTATACTAATAAAGCACGAAGCCGAACAAAAGACATAACTTATAAAAGAGAAGGAAGAGCACTGTTTGTGCTTGAAATACAGAAGGACTTGAAGAAATTGTAAAAGCTAAGGAGTTCCTTCAGCCTTTTCTCATCCAATTACATGGCCTCAAACAGCCCATGTAATTTTTTAAGATCTCTCCTTCGAGTATAATTCTTTGAGAGGATCTTTCATACCCTAACTCGAACTTACATGAGAATTGCAAAGTGTTTATCTATATCGTTTGAGAAAATGTAATGAAACATTTTTGAGAAAGCGTCTTTCTTTTCCCTTGCAAGTGTTACAATGTAAACGGCAACTCCTATTTATTGCTATTTACGACTGGTTAGCAGGAAAAGGAAAGACTGTTCATATGACCGGAAAAGAAAAATAGTGTGATCTACTAATACAATAAGGCGGTCTCAGAGAAACGAGTTCTATTTCTAAACTGGTTTCCACTGAAATCAGCTTATTACATGACCCGGCTTAATATAATTGATCTGACTTGGAGTTCACTCACACCTTATGTCACCCAATGAACCCCTTTTTTCAAGAAGAAAAGAATCTTGGGAATAGAAAACATTTTATTGAAAAAGGTTTTACATGCACGTATTGCATTACTACTTGTGTAATTACACCGATGAAAATGTTAATTCAATCAATAAATCAATCAATGTAAATGGTTCAAAAATTCAAAATTAACTTGTTTCAGTTAAACCTGCCCATATTATAAGCTGTTTCATTGAAACCAGTTTATAAATGAAACCGATTTCACTAAAACAAGTCCAATTTATCAACTGGTTTCACTAAAACAAGCTTCATATGTCACTCAGTTACATGTTCATTGTTTATTAATATCTCTACCCCACAATATACAGCATTAGTTACCATTTTACATGAAACTATAAATATAAATTTATTAAGTCCAAAATACCCTTTATCTCCATATTTATAGCTATAATTGTATTTCTTCACAATAAATGAAAGAGGATATTAAATGAAGAGTAAAAGTGGAAAAGAATAATAAGTATGCATTGTAAAATGTAAAATGACCTAAGAAGTTGAAACAACTTATATAAAATAAATGAGGTGATTAATATTTTTAATGAAACTAATTTAAAAACTATGTTTTACTTTTTTATAAAGAGAAATCAGAACCCATTGCTATCCGCTGCCAGAGGTCTCGGGTTCGAGCCTGCTGGTAGCAAGGGAGAGTGCTCCGTCCCCCCGACCCCCACCAAAATAATAATAATAATAATAATAAATTAAAAAAAAAAAGAGAAATCAGCTCACGGTAACCAATCAGTTGATTATACTTTTCTTACTAGGTAAAGTTACATGTGCATTGGAATACATGAGCCAGTTTCATCTCAAGCGGTTGGTTCCCTTGAGCCGGTTTTTTGTAACTTAGTTTTTAAAAAAATGTTAATCATTTATTTAATTCTTGAAGAATCAGTCTGTATAATCAGAAGAAAAAAAACAGTTAAAAATACGAAAAATAATCATTTGTTTTATTCTATAAAAGTTACATAGGGAAAAGAAAAGATACAAAAATATAAATAATAATAATAATACAAAAACTGGAAGATGAATAGCATGACTGGTTCCAACCCCCATGTTAAACGAACAACACTCCTCGTGAAGTTCAAAAACTCATCGATACAATTTGTGAACGCGTCCCTGACGATGAGTCTTTGAACCTGAGAATTTTGTCCAGTCAACAAAAGGATTGGAACTGGTTTGGAATTTTGAATTTCAGAGATGTCAAGTGGAAGAAACGATTTAGATCTTTTCTGACAACCTCAAAATATTAATGTCGTGGTCCCTTGGAGTGTGACCTTCCCACCGGAGCCTTTCCCCTCAACTGCACTAGGAAAAGAAACAGGAGGAAAACAGATAGACCTATATTGGAGACTAGGTCCGAATCTACGACCTTTTTCGAGGAAAGGCTAACTCCAAAAGCAAAGTAAAAATAACGATAAATAAGAAAAAGTTTGGGACAAAATTTTCCTCCTCTAATCAATGCAAGATATCTCCTTAAATAGGAGTTACAAATCAAACTAGAAAAATATTCGACACATTAATCATCCTAATAGTTTGCCACTAACAACAAATTGACTCCACTACTAACCCAACACTAAGGGAAAAATGCGGATAATGCATGCTTGATTGCAGAGCTTAGGGAAACTGTCAAAATGACTAATTAACAATCCCAAAAATTGAGGAACTAACTCCTGGTGGCAGCAAACACCAAGGAAACCATGTCAGACCTGGCAACAAACAAGAAGGAAGCCAAGTGGAGATTGAACTCTTCAAACATAATCTTTAAGCCAAACAGAGGGCGAGTAGAACGAGAGTCCATGGGCTGCACAAGTTGGGCCTCTTCGAATGGATTTGGGTCAGCATGGAACGTATCAAAAACAAGGCCTCCCAGAGCGAAGACGACCTCCATGGAAAGGACATATAATTTTTTGAGAAGTTCTTTCACACCCAAATTCAAACTTGTATGCGAATTGCCAAGTGATCATCCATGTCGTTTGAGAAAATACGAAACAAAACATTTCTAAAAGAGAATCTTTTCTTTCACTTGTAAGTGAGTACAATGTAAATATTCACACCTATTTATGGCTAGGTTGTGATTGTTTAGCAAAAAACAAAAAAAAAAAAAAAATGTTTTGATTTTTGAAAAAATGACAACATTGTTGATCACGTAACCAGAGAGAAAAATATAATACTCGTCTCAATGAAACCAGCTCATACTATAAGTTGGTTTTATTAAACCAATCAAGAAATACAGCTAATTTTACTAAACAGATTACATTTTTGAACTTTTTTTCACTAGAATCCGCTTATAATATGAGCCGGTTACTGTCATTTACTCAAATTCATCCTCCTGTTTTGACTTTGAGGAATATGTTCTGCTAAACTAATTAAACTTGAGCAAGTACATTTTTTCATTCCAAGAAAAAGGGTAATGCGTCAAATCAATAGTAATCAATTGTTTCATTTTTGTTCAAAACAAGGTTGTATCATCTCAATTGTAAAGCCAGTTTACATGTATCGACTCAATTATTAAATCGGTTTTGATGAAACTTGTATAACATATGTTTCGGTTACTTTGATTAATTCAAATTCCAATTAAATCTAACTTAATTAGTTCATATACTGTTGAAAAAACTAGTTAATTTGATATGTTTCGTTTAGAAAACTAATTTTTGTTTAGCCCTAAACAACTAACACACCCAAACCCTAAACCCTACACAATATTCCCGATACAGTAAAGTATATAAACTATACCTTGAACAATTAATTTTTTTTTCCTGCTTTGGTAAATATTTTTAGTACTTACATTTCAGTTCTAAGATCAAAGAACATCCAAAAATGAAAGTTTTTCAGCCTTTGGAAGTTTGTTTTACATATATATAAGTTGCATAAAACCCACACAATGTGTGGAAAGTTATTAATTACCTATGTATTAATTTACAAAAATTATAAAAATAAAATATAATTAAACAAAACAAAAAGGTAACACAACTCAAAAATATCTACCAATGTGTTTGGAAATGTTAATTTGAATTATCTTCTGATATTTAGTTTATTTAAATAGGTTTTGTTTGGATGTGAATTTATTTCCCAAAATACAATTTATTGATTTTTCTTTGTTCTATATATTTGTACTTAACACAATATATATAAATATATATATTTATATATAGTCTATTTGTTTGTACTTAGTACAATATATAACTATGTAAATCGTATTTATATTATGATCAAACACAGTTAACAATTCATTAAAAATTTCTTTATCCTTATTACTTAATCTCAACTAATGTTATATTAGTATAAATTTATACATCTGACTATTGATGAAAATTTTCTCTATTTAATCCCAACTAATATTATATTATATATAAAATTTCAAACAAAATTAAAAATAATTTATAAAATATACCTCTATTATTTTTTGATACTTGTAAAAAACCTAATCTAAAATCCCTTCCAATCCTATTATTTATTAGACAGAGAGATATGGTCCTTTAATAGCTAACATATTTATACATATTGAATATAGATGCACTCCCAAGAGTGGTTCGGAGATTAAACCTCCATAACATAGGTCATGAATTCGATTCGATTTTTCTGTATACTCTAGCTTTGGTGAGTTGTAGGTTCTAGTGGAATAGTCGAGATGTCTGCAAATTGGCTTTGCATACTCTAACTTTGGTGAGTCGTAGGTCCTAGTTGAATAATAGGCGAGGTGTCGGCAAACTGGCTCGAACACTGCTAGTTTAAAAAAAAAAAGGAAAAAAAAACCATATTGAATATTTTTTTGGTTTAATAACCCTCCCTTTTGGACCCTAAAGATATTTATTAAACTGGTTTCAATGAATCGCTTTGAGTAATTATCACTGAAATCAGTTACTAATTGAGCAGGTTTCAATCATTTCCGAGGCTCCCAAGGGTTTTTTCTTCATTGGAATACTTCCCAAATTCATCTTCAAAGTCTTGAATTATCCATAAGTTGAAATCCTTCTTTGGTAACTCTTCATCAAGTTGAATCTCCTTGAAGATGGCTTCAAAATCACTTAAATCTTCTCTTCCATCCTTGTATTTGAAATACTAGTCTTTGTAATCAATCTTCAAGTCCCCATTTGGATCATTCTTAGCAAAGGCTTGACTTGAAAGCTTCCATAGGTTCCCAAACTTCAAATGTAGATCTTTATAATCAAATCTTCTCCTATGAATCTTGCCTTCATTGAACTCCCCGATGAATGTCTCCCTTGATGATATGATTGGTCCTTGATCTCCATCACCAGTTCAAAAGTAGAACTGATATCACTGAAATTGGCTTATTATACAAGCCGATCTTTCTCTGGTTACGTGATCCCAACCATTGTCCTTTTTCTTGAATCTTAACTTTCAAAAATAGATTTTCATGTTTACATTGTGATATGGACATCCAAACCAATCCAACTGAAGGACTGATGCGGATCCTCTACCTCGGGATGTGGGCCAACCCAATTATCTCGGAATGGGCTGAAACTTGACTGAGCTGCTGGAGAGGGCCCAATGAGCAATACTCATAGTTTTGCTATGACCTATGACGTTTTTGGGCCATCCGGGACCAACTTGATAGGTTTTCAAACACTTTTTATGTTTTTCGAATTTAATTATATTTTAGGGATATTTCCGTAATTTTGTTGTTTTTTTTATTATTATTTCTGAATCGGATTAGGATTCTTTTAATTAATTCCTATTAGGTTTAGGATAGATTTACCCTATAAATATTTCATTTTGTCTTATTTTTAAATAAGCTTTGTTTTTCGACATTATTTCAGGAATCAAAATTCCTTTTCTTTCTCTTTACTTTTGGTTTTGAATTTCAATTCAAGTTAGGCCAAAATCGTGAGTGATCATGCAAAACATCCCTTTTCTTTTCCTGTTCAATTGTTGTTAGATAATTGCGGACGATGAGCATCTTTTCTTTCCCATAGATCTCGTCCTGCATCACATTGTAACTTAGGTAAGGGAAAGAAAAGATGCTCTCTTAGAAATGCCAAAGTCAGTTTACATTCTAAGAGATAAGAAAAAGATAAAACTTATTATTCTTGTCCTTTGATCCTTGTGTGTTGAGATTTCTCTTTTTAGGTTTAGTTACCTTGTTTGAGTGCTTCAAAGTCTTGGAAAATTAGGCTAGTGGCATAGATTGTGGGATTGAGATCCTGCTAATCTTTCCCAAATTTGTGGGGTTTCCTTCTCAGGAAGTGTTATTTTCATGCACATTTCTTTTTAAAAATCACTGTAACTGGGAGCTAGACCTCGCTAGTGTCTTGAGCTCCCAAAGTAAGGTAGGACCTTGACCTCATGCTTCTGGAACGACCTAGGACCTCGTGGGAGGGAGGTCGTAGGTCTAGAATGTGGCCATGAGATGTGTCTTTTCAACAGCTCTCTTTTTAATAGACCTAAATCCTTTATCTCTCGAGAGGTCTAGGTCCATTGAGAACTAGATCGGGTTGATGGGTATTTGGAGTGGGTTTCTTTTGTCATAGCCGTTTACCCATCACTTGCAAACTAGTGAATTGGATTAGACATAGTTTTTGTGATTTTTTAATTGGGATTGTATATGTACACATATAAGTAAAACTAGGAATCATAGAAAGTCTAGGTTTTTCATACTTTTGGATGAATGTATGTAAGAAGATTTATCAGTGTTATTGTCTTGGAGACTATTTCACTATATAAAGTTTAGTTATTTAATTTATTGAATGGTTTTGTATAGTGTTTGACATCTTCCCCGCGTCCACCTATACCATCGCTCTAGTAAGGTGATCCAGTACCCCTCACATGACCCCGATGCCCCAACGACGGGCATAGTGGTGTAAGGAGGGGTGTCACAACTGCTTACCACCAAGTTAAGAAAGACTTGACGATTTCTTTTAATTCTTTCTTCCTAAATTATAAATTTTTAGTTATATTATATTTCATTCTCTAATCTCGTCAATTAGTATGTTTTTTGCTTATAAAAGTTCTCTATAAGATCGAAGCCTAATTTCCCCCTTGCTATATAAGAAAAGTAAGGTAGTAATTTATATGCAGTACGATATACATTCAACAATCCACAAAACTTTGAGAAAGGCTTGGATTTCTTTCAGACATGTGCTCCAAGTTAATAGCAACAACAAACAAATCACTATTAGTAGTGAACACAAATTGGGTACATGGTCGATAGTCCTCACTAGGCATCCATTTATATTCTTGTCATTTCAGACAAAGCGATTGGTGTTTTCTGGGATGATATCATGATTCTCCACTAGAGGTGCCACTTTCTTTTTTACTGGTGAAGTCTATTGTAGATCTAATCCATATTTTTATACATGAAGATTGGTTCATATCAAACTACATATATAAATGTGAGATCCAAAATATATAAAATAAGTAAAAAGTACATATACTTTTTGGAAGTTTTCATGACTTG
This sequence comes from Parsonsia alboflavescens, assembly GCA_028571225.1. Classification (NCBI taxonomy): domain Eukaryota; kingdom Viridiplantae; phylum Streptophyta; class Magnoliopsida; order Gentianales; family Apocynaceae; genus Parsonsia; species Parsonsia alboflavescens. The sequence continues at coordinate 12,784 of JAOXNR010035559.1, read as the reverse complement.
GTTTCAATTTCAACCACAAAGTCCATGTATGGACCAAATCCATATAAGAATTTCGCCACTTTTTTTTTAATCCAGATGATTTGTTTTCAATTATTAACTACAATAAATAACAAGCACCTTTGGATTTGAAAATTTGGATGTTAATTCATAAGTTAAAGAAATCTATTATATACACATATGTGTGTGCTTGTATAAATAAATAAATAAATATATATATATATATATATATATATATATATATATATATATTCGAAAATGCTATAGTGTGCATGGTTAAGTCTTTAACAATTAAAGTTAAAGGTTAACTTTTTTTTATTTAAAAAAATTAATAATAAATTTGATCCAATACCCCTAGAATTTAGTTTATACTTTTCTGGTGTAATATATAAAATATATTTACAAAAAAATAAGTTTTTATTTTCTAAAAATATAATCATTCGTATTATCTTTGACAGTTAGAAACTTAGTCGTGCACTCCATAGCATTACTATATAAATAAATAAATAAATATATATTTATACAGGAATACTTCTATATGCTATGTAACACATAAATTCATGTGCTATTGACGAAAAAAGTAACGGCAATCTTCTACGACATCAGTTTTTTTAATTTGTATACCTCACAGTGCCTCGACTCTCTTTACAGATTGAAAAAATAGACATCGCAGAAGATTGCCACTACTTTTTCTGTCAATGGCATGAATTTGTATGCTACGTAGTACACAGAAGTATTTCTGTTTGTATTTATATATGTATATATATAAGTAGTAGTAGCTTATATTTTCAAATAGTGTCAATATATAATTGGGCTTTATATTAAAACAAATTCTTAATTTTGTTTGATAATTTATAATATAATATTAGTTGGTATTAAATAATTAAAAAAATCATATATATACTAATATAATATTGGCTGATATTAAATACTAAGAAGAAATAAAGATTCAATGATTTGTTAATTGTGTCCAATCCTAATATAATAAAATATTGGTTGGTATTAAGTATAAAGACATAAACTAAAGAAAAGTCAATGAAATATATATATATAGAAAAAATGTTTCGGGAAATAAATTCACATCCCAACAAAACCTCATTAAATAAATTACCAAAAGATAATTCAAACTAAATTTTTTCAAACATTGTCCATAATTTTTAGCATTATATTTCTTTCCAGCGAATTATTCAAAGTTAAATTTTTTTAAATCATATTTTTTACCAATTTGTTTGTAAAATAAAATGATAAAAATACTACCATAAAAACCATCTATTGCAACATTTTTATACCAACACTTTTCACAAATGTGGTTTCAACTGAGGCCTAGTAAACTATGGTGACATTTGCAATAAATGTCATAGTATTTAAATTTTTTTTCGAAAGTTTTATTGACATTTATAATAAATATGAGAAAGATTTTATTTATTCCAACATTTTTAAATAATTGAACAATATGTTGATGGAAATCAAGAATCAATCATATCATCAATGGAATCATCAAGGAAGACATTCATTGAGGAGTTTAATGAAAGGAAGATTCATAGGAGAAAATGTGCTTATAAAGACCTTCATATGAAGTTTGGGAGACTATGGAAGCTTTCAAATCATGACTTTGCTAAGAATGATCCAAATGACTTGAGGATTGATTACAAAGACTTGTATTTCAAATACAAGGATGGAAGGAAAGATTTGCTTGACTTTGAAGACCATTCAAGAGTCGATGAAGAGTTACCAAAGAAGGATTTCAACTCATGAATTAATATTCTTTTATTTTATAAATAATCAATTAATCTCACAGAATAAGGCTTATTACGTCTCCTGTGTTCTATTTGTTGATTTTATTTTAATAAATAGGTAGGGTCCGCCAAACCCTTGCTATCAAAGACGGTGTTTCCCTTAAAAAAAAAAAAAAACAATGAATCAGCTATTATATATTATTCTATTCATCTTCTTATCTTAAAATAAAAAATTAATAATCTCTTCATATTCAAGTGAATCAAAGTAATAACTTCTTTTAATATACATTTAAAAATAATAATATTTATAATTTAATAATTATTTATATTGATTCAAAATTCCAAATCTGATATATTTTAATAAAAAAAAACTTCATATTAATAATCGCCTCCTGTCTCAATTCCGATCAAACATTTTGAAATCATGTGTTTTCCCTAATTTTTGCAGTTTATTTTCCCAACCCCAAATAATTAGTGTGAGTTGATGAAGATTGTTTAGAGAAGGTGTCTAATAGAGGTCGTTGCATAAATAACTTTTACAATAAATTACAACAATGCATCAAGTTGCAATTTGGTCAAAGTTGGTCTTTGAAGATATATTGAAGAACTCCAGAATATTCAAAAGAAGTTATTTCTTCAGTGACTTGGAGAAAAAGTTTGTCAAGAGTTTTTCAATTCGGTTTTCAAGGGATGTACAAGCCATGACAAGATGAAATAGTTGTAACAGGAGTAGATGTTGCATCAACAGCAAGCAATATAATTCAAACTTGAAAGGTGGAAATTCTAGAACATTTTAGAAGAAGTCAACTAAATAAAAGGAGAAGAACTCAGAATGCTAAAGGAAAGAAGGGAATTAGACAAAGTCTCGTGAGAGAAATTCTGAGTTACAAATTGGTTGAGATTTACAATAGAAAGTCGGGATCAAGAAATGCATTTTTGAGAGATTATTGAAGCATCCAACTGGTGATCTCATTCGTCTCAAGAAGTTTTAAAGATCAAATTTCTCAATCTCTATTTGATCAAGATCATCAGCAATTACAGGTGAAGAGGTAATTTGTAGAAGGAGTTACAACTTCGATACAAGTTGTATCTTTGATGATTGGAGGTTACATATTGACTTTATGGTAAGGAAATTTGTGCAAGGTTGAAGGATTTCACGAATGTCAAGTGGCTTGAGGTTTAATTACACAATATCTTTTGTAATTCTTATCAAGAAACTATTGTTGGATGCATTAGAGTTTATTGTTGTAAATAAAATTATAAAAGATCATAATCTGGATGAGGGTCCCGTAGAGTAAGCAAGGAGATGGCTGTGTATGTCTTTCTTTTAAATTCCATCTATTTGATTCTATTTCAATTGAGTTACAATATTCTACGTTGTTATAACTCATATAGATGATGTAGAACAAAACTTCACTTTCAATTGGTATTAGAGCATTGGTCAAAACTACTACTGGAAACATAACTGTGAGATCACGGTTTGAAGATTGTGTTCAAGATGAGTACGCTCAAGTAAGATCAATCATCTAGTAGACCTCAACTTCTTGATGAAGGTAACTATCTTTTCTGGAAAGCTAGAATGAGAGTTTACATACATTCGCAAGATGAATATGCTTGGACTGCTGTAACAAGAGGGTGGACTATACCTTCTATTACTGATGAAATGGAGAATCTATTCCAAAACTGATAGACAAATGGTCTGAGTTGGAATTTAAAATGGTGATGGGAAATTCTAAGGCACTAAATGTTATATTTGGTATTGTTGATTCTGATTAATTTCGTCACATTTCATAATGTGAATCTGTAAAGTCAGCTTGGGATATTCTGAAAACATCTAAGTTGCAACAACTAGACACCAAGTTTGAACAATTGCGTATGTTGGGAAAAGATACTGTTGCAACATTTGCCAGTAAATTGAAGGACTTGGCAAATCAAGCGTTTGTTCTTGGTGAACCTTGGTCGAAAACCAAAGAAGTAAAGAAGATCTTGAGATCTTTAACCCCCAAGATTTAGAGCCAAGGTAATAGCTACTGAAGAGACGAAAGATATTTCCAAGATGCATCTAGATAAGTTAATCGATTCATTGCAAACCTATGAGATAATTCATTTTGACAACAAGAAAAGCAAAGGAGTTGCACTTAAAGTTGATGTTTCATCTTTGGATGAGTCGGATGCTGATGATGATTAGATTGCCTTGATAACTAGAAAGTTCATGAAGTTTCTTATGAAGAAGAATCTTAATATGAAAAAGTCAAACAAAGATTCGTTCAAGGAGAATACGGAGAAGAAATCCAAGAACTAGGAATCTAAGCCCATTCAATGGGATGAAGATATGAAGGATCCAAAAGATTTGGTTCAATGCCATGAATGTAAAGGATATGGTCACTATGAAGCCGAATGTGCTAATACTCTCAGAAAGAAAAAGAATGAGAAGTCCTATAATGTAACTTTGAGTGACAGTAATGGAGATAACGAAGTAATCAACAAAGATGAAGAAATAAGCAATTTTGTTACATTCACTCCTAAATGTACAATTGATGAGTCAGTTGAAGTTCATAGTATTTCTGATGGAGATTGGGAGGATGTTGAGTCTGAGACATCTTCTATTGATGAATCATCACAAGAGATTTATGATCAATGAACTCATTTGTCAAAGAAGTATTTGTCACTCAAGAAAGATCATGGAGTTGTAACTGTTGAGCTAGATTGATTAAAGGCTGAAGTTGAAAGATTACAACAATCCATAACAAAAGAAAAAAAGAAGTTTGATGCTATTGAAAGTAAATTGAAAGATGTTGAAAATTAGATTTACAGGTTGAACAGTGGGAAATAAAACTTGAAGAAGCTTTGTCATTTGGTAAACCTCATGGTGATAAAACTGGCGTTGGTTGCAATGTTGGTAACAGGATTGGTGTTGGATATCATGTTGCAACCTTCTCTGTTGTAAAAAAATCCTGTTGTGACAACATGGAAAAGAGCAGTGACTAAACAGAAATGAAAGAAATATTTACCAACCAACTTTTAATGTGGTAAAATTGGTCATATTAGAAGGAGATGCTATAGTAGAGGGTATCAAGGTTCTGAAAGAATGAAAGGCAAATGGACATGGGTCAGGAAGCAGACAGATAAAGCTCTTGTAGCACATTATGCCTTGAAAGCTTGCATTGAGAACACTTGGTACATTGATCGTAGATGTTCTGACCATATGATTTGAAATAAGGAGTTTCTTTCTAATTTTTTTTAAACACATCTGGTTTTGTTACACTTGGTGATCTAACACAAAAGAAAGTTGAAGTTGGCAAGGTTACCAACTCTTCATAATGTCATGTATGTTGAAGGTTTGAAGAAAAATCTCATAAGTATAAGTTAACTATGTGATCAGTGTTATAACGTAAGATTTGATAGCATAATTGTCTTGTTTTAGACAAGGATGATAAATGTTTTCCCAAAGGAGTCAGACCATTTGACAACTATTACCAAGCTGTGATTTAATGGTTGTGTATGTTGAGCAAGGCCGAAGAAACGAAGATTTGGCATCAAAGGTTGGGTCATGTCAACTACAAGATGCTATATCAACTTAACAAGTTATTAGCTGTGGGAGGATTACCTTTTATAAAGAAGAAAGTTGATACGATATATAGACTATGTCAAGCTGGAAAGCAAGTCAGATAATCACACAAACCCAGTGAGGTTACAACCTCGTTAGTGTCACAACTGTTACGCATGGATCTGTTTGGTCCTACCCAAGTTGAAAGTCCAGAGGAAAGCGGCATGTTTTTGTTTGTGTTGATGACTATTCAAGATTTCCATGGGTTGATTTTCTTAGAGAAAAAGGTGATTCGTTTGGTGCTTTCAAGAACTTAGTTATTCGAATTCAAGTTGAAAAGAATAAGGAGATCCAAAGAGTTAGGAGTGATCATGGGCTTGAATTTGATAACAAATCATTCACTGAATTCTGTAATGAGTTTGGTATATAACAAGAATTCTCTATATTTAAGATGCCACGCCACAGCGAAAAGGAGTTGTTGAGAGAAAGAATTGAACAAATTCAAGAAATGGCTCGAGTGATTTTGCATTTCAAAGGAAAGTCACAACACTAGGAGCATTGCAACTCATATCATTAACGGAGTACATTTGTGACCACATGCTAAGAAGACTCTTCATGAAATTTAGAGAGGTAAAAAACCTAATCTGATGTATTTTCATACTTTTGGAAATAGATGTCATATCTTCAATGATGGAGATTATTGGGCAAATTTGATACCAAGAGTGATGAAGGTTTCTTTCCTAGCTATGCTGCAACTAGTAGAGCATATAGAGTTTATAATAAGGGGATTAAAATTGTGATGGAATCTGTAAATGTTGTCGTTGATAATTATGTTGGATATATCCTAAGACCATACAATGATTTTACTTAGTTGGCATAACTTTCTATCATTATGCTACTTATATCATTATATCATTTACTTTTATATAATGTCCTTAGAATAGTTTATTTCTATTCTTAAAATGTCCCTAGTAAAGTGTTATTGAGATTAGGATATCAATAACACGTTGAGACTAGTATGTGCTAATTGATGACAGTTGTCATGGATATGAGATATCAAATCATCACATAGGTACATGCAGAGTATTGTGTACTGGATTGACCAGTCATGAAATCACTTCATGGACTGTCATATGAGTGTCATGAGCGATTTCATTCTTGGTTGTTAGAGATTCCTGCATGAAATATTGCATACTTTGATATTGTCAAATGTCACTCTTAATTGAGTGGACAATAAAGGCATGTATTGAGTATGTCCTAATTTGTGTTGTGGAATGTTGAATGATCAAGATAGGATTTGTCGGTCTTATATAACAAGAGAGTGATGTCAAGCATTCTTGGTTGAGTGAGATTATGAAATGCATGGTCATGCTCAAATAAGTAGATATGAGATATTTATCTTATTCGGTTTAGTTAATCTACTTAGGATTGAGAATTGAGAAACAGAACTTTACGAGTATGACATGTTCCATGACTCGTGTTCAGTTATGAATTTCTAGACAAAGAGGTTGAGACATGTTATTTTTATCATGGAAGGTTTTGTCTTGTCACCGACATTCTCTTTAATTGGATTGCAATAATATATTGCTAGACACCACTCATTGTACATGACATTAAATATCTTTTATGTCAAATGCCAATTTTACGAGGACCTATTCGTTCACACATTCAAAACGTTTTGCTTAATGGATAACATCTCATTTGTGAGCTAAACATAATTAGCTAAAGTTGTTTAGGCTAATTCACAAATAGGAATTTACCAAAAATATAATTAAGAGTTAATTATGTGATTGAATTGTATTTTATCCAAGTTCGTTGAACCTGGACAAAATTTTAATTCAGTACTCTTTGATAGGTAGCGTTTTGAATTCAAATTAGAATTAAAAACAAGATTGATTTATCTAGAATTCTTCGTGATTCTAGGGCTTTTATTTTTTACTCCTCTTTTTCTGATTGTTGGCTCTTTATCTCAGAGTGTCTGTCTAGAGAAAAAACAGAACTATTTTAGAGCGTTTTAAAAAAACTGAGATTAAAAATACTAACACTTTCGAATCTAGCAATTCAATCTTGTTAGGCCCTTCTTCTTAATTTGTGTGACAATCTGAGGGCAACCGTTTATGTGGACAAAGTAGGGGCAAAGTTTAGAGATCTTTACTGGTGACTGTAGAAGACAATTCCTTTATTCATCCTTTGTCTATTATCAGAAAGAAAAGGTATTTACTGACCCTCTCTAGGATTCAATCTGATCGATACCTGGATTAGGTATGTTTGTGGCCTTCCTTCAAATTATGATGGTGTAAGTCATAAACAGTAATCGAATGATGAAGATGAATCTAATGTTAAATCTAGTTTTGAGGTTCAGAAAACTGATGTAATTGAACGAATTGTTGATTTGCAGGATAAAAAAGTTAGTTGAGAATGTTGTAGATATAGGTACTAATGCAAATAAACCTAAAGTTACAATAGCAAAGGAGCCTTCATCAAGAATTAAACTCTATCATCCTAAGAAAGATGTGATTTGTGACATTAAAGATTATGTGAGAACAAGAAATAAGCCAAAGGTGAATTACAAAGATATGATGAATTATGTTTGTTATACATCTTTGATTGAACCAAAGAATCTTAAAGAAGCCTTGCTAGATGAAAATTGGGTTAATGCTATGCAAGATGAATTGCAACAATTTGGTTCCTAGACCTAGTAATGTGAGCATGATTCAAACAAAGTAGATCTTCCAGAATAAAATTGATGAGTATGGAAACATAATCAGAAATAAAGCTAGACTTACAGCTTAAGGATATACTCAAATGGAAGGGATTGATTACGATGAAACATTTGCTCCAGTTGCAAGATTGGAATCAGTTAGATTACTTCTGGCAGTTTCATGTTCAAAGAGATTTAAGTTATTGCAAATGGATGTGAAGACTAGATTTTTAAATGGTTATTTCAATGAAGAAGCCTATATTGAACAACCTAAGGGATTTGAAAATTTATATTTTCTTGATCATGTGTATAAGTTGAAGAAGGCTTTTTACGGGTTGAAACACGCTCCAAGAGCATGACATGACAAGCTAACTGGTGGTCTCCTTTAGAAAGGTTATTACAGAGGTGGAGCAAACAAGACATTATTTGTGAAGAAAGAAAGTAAAGATGTTATGATTACTCAAGTTAAAGTGTATAGCATTGTCTTTGGATCAACTTCAAAGAAACTGGTATTTGAATTTTTTCACTTGATGTAACAAGAGTTCGAGATGAATCTGGTTGGCGAATTGACTATCTTTTTGGGATTGCAAGTGAAACAACTGAACGAAGGTATTGTCATTTCACAATCCAAGTATGCTCAGAACTTAGTGAAAAAATTTGGGATGCAACATACTAAGGAGATTAGAACACTAATGGGATATAGAACCAAGATGGATAAAGATTAAAAAGGTAAACTAGTAGATCAAAAGATGTTTAGAAGTATGATTGGTGGACTTTTATACTTGATTGCAAGTAGACCAGATATTTCATTTGGTGTTGGTGTTTGTGCTAGATATCAAGTTGCACCTAAAGAGTCACATCTTACTGTTGTGAAAAGGATTCTAAAGTATATTAATTCCACACTTATATATGGAATTTTCTACACAAAGGATTTAAACATGTAGTTGGTAGGATATCGTGATGATGATTGGGCAGGCAATGGAGATAATCGAAAGGCCACTTCAAGTGGTTGTTTTTATCTAGGTCACAACTTAATCTCATGGTACTGCAAGAAGCATAAATGTAGTTCCTTGAGTACTGGTGAAGCAGAGTATATAGATGCAAGGAGTTGTTGCACTCAACTTTTATGGATGAAAGAAATGATGGAAGCTTATGGAAATAGACAAGAAGAATTGATTATGTACTATGACAATCGAAGTACAATCAATATTTCAAAGAATCTTGTTGAGCATTCAAAGACTAAATATATAGATATCAAACATCATTTTATTTGAGAACTGGTTGAAGATCATGTTATGTAATTGGAACATGTTACAACTAAGAAACAGATAGCAGATATTTTCATGAAACCCCTATCTTCTGGAAGATTTATTGAGTTAAAGAAAATGTCTTGGTCTTTGTACTGTTTGACCAAATGCGTCCTTATGGGAAGATGAAAGAAGTTGGAGTCAACAGTTGGCAACAATTTTGTTTTGAGAGCTAAATCAATTGATGTATCAGTCAAGAAAATTATATCTCAATTTCTTCTCAACTCGAAGACATTTCATTTTACAAACTGGTTTCTCTTTTTCACTCACATTTCATTCTCTCTGAAAATATGCAATTTTTGCTAAGATGTTTTGAACACGAAGTAATAAAGGGGATGATTAGGTTTTGAAATTGAAAGGAAAGGTATCAAAAGAAAAACCTTCAGACAAAGTTCCTAAAACTATGACTATTGGAGTTAATGTTTAGACAACACTCAATGATGACACACAACAGTTCGTGGAGTCGCAACCTTTGGAAAGTTCTCAACCTAACATTGAAATGGAAGTTCATGCACAAATTACTGAAAAATCAAGTAAACCTAAGAAACCTACAGGGTCTACATCTGAATTAGCTAATGTTGGTTATATGTATGAAAAAGATATGATTTTTTCTAGTGATTTAGATGTTACTGTTAGTAATTTAGTTGAGAAGAAGAGAAAGGTTGATTTTGTAAAGAAACTAAGTAAGGAAAAGGCTGCTGTAGGAGATTCTTTACTTGTTATTAGAGAAAATATAGGTGTCATTATGGGGGAGGATCAAGGTGTAGAGCAGAAAAAAGATTTAAATGCTTTGGAAAATGTTGATGTGTGAAACATTGTCAATGTTGTAACAGCGGGAAATATTGAAAACCCTGGAAACGTTGGCACTGGTGAAGTTGGTGATCAAGAGAGTGATGATGAAATTATGAAGATCGTCATTCGAAGAGAGGATCTTCAGATAAGAAAAGGAAGAAGATTCCTAACCTAGTGAGAACTCCCCGGATGACCTTGCGAGCGGAAAAACTGGTGGTCATGGAAAAGGAGGTCTTCTAAAACCACCAAGACCTCTAAAAACTCCTCTGGCCAAGACAGACAAGACAAAGTTCAGCAACTACCAGAAGGACCATGGTCATCTTATGGAGGATTACTTCGACTGCAAACTGGAAATTGAGAGGCTGGTAAAGGAGGGCCACTTGCAAGAATTCCTGTCTAGAAATACAGCTCCTGCAAATGCAGGCAGCCGCAAACCACTCGACTACAACCTATATGGATGGCAAGGGGATTGTAGAGATCATGGACTGGCTGGTCATTGATGCACCAGGAACTTACCCTGCAATTCCAGGAAGGAGAGGGGTCATAGACCTGAAGGTTAAAACCTCCTTACTAAGCTACTACATGAGGATCTAGGTCGTAGAAAGCTGGATCGTCCTAGAAGGAGATAGACAGACAGCCGCTGAATGCTACCTTGCTAAAGGAATGCTAAGGCCAAGGCAATGCCCAAGCAGGTTATTTCACTGACCTCCCTAAGAAGGATGATGAGTCTCGAATCTAAGCTGGTAGCCAGGGAGAAAACATTTTTCTCCACTCAGAATTCCATGAGAAAGGTATCAAGATAGGTGAAATTTTACCTTCTAGAATTAAAGAGAAGCTCGTTGACTCCCTTCAAGAATACCTGAAAATTTTCACTTGCCAACCTTCCGACCTCGAAGGAATTGACGAAGGGATAGAGGACCACAAGGTCGGGCTCAAACTAGGACCCAAACCAATAAAGCTAAAGAAAAGAACTTTTGCATCAGAAAGAAATGAAGTCATAGCTTGAGAAGTCCAAGGTCTTCTCGAGGCTAGAATTTTGAAAGAGGTCTTGTACCTAGAATGGCTTGCCAATCCAATGGTTGTACCAAAAAAGGAATTGACATGGCGGATGTGTGTGCATTTCACCATACTAAATAAAAATTGTTAGAAAGACTCATACTCACTCCCGAGCATCGATCAAATTGTAGAATCAACAGGTGGTTATCAATGGTTGTGCTTCTTAGATGCTGACAAGGAGTATCATTAGATTCCAATGGCACTAGAAGACATGGAAAGAAGCTCATTTATTACAGAGGTTGGGACCTACTGTTATACCAAAATGCCATTTGGTTTGAAGAATAATGCAGGGCTAGAATTCCAAGGAGTTATGCTCAAGGTCTTCAAGAAGCAGCTTGGGATGAACATTGATGTCTATGTGGACGACATTGTGATTAAGTCCAACACCTCAGAAGACTTCTTCGGGATTCACCATAGCTTGTTTTAGTGGAAGATTTTTTAATACTCATATAAGGTAAACGTCAACATAGGGCTTAAGCTTAATTGAAGTAATAATAATCAGGTACAGGAAGTCTAAATATATAATTTCATGTCCTCGGAGCAAAGGGCTTACATAATACACTGGAAATTGTAAACCAGACCTTTCTACTAGCAGCACCGATCTAATTGCCTTCTTTGTTACAGTTATGTACATCAAGATTTCTTCTCCCGACCTCTGGGAGAAAAGTTGTGGGGGCTTTCCCAAAAAGTCTTTCAGTTTAAAGAAAGTCGTTTGGCAATCTTCAGTTCACTGGAAATCTTTTGGCTTCTTCAATACGTCGTAAAAGTTCTCTCTTTTGTTAGCCATCTTGCTAATGAAGCCTCCAAATGCTGCCATTTTCCCCCGTTAGTCTTTGGTCCTCTTTAATGTTTTTGGGACTTCCAATGTCTAAGAGTGTTTTTATTTTTTCAGGGTTGGAATCAATGCCTCGTTCTGATATCATGAAACCCAGGAATTTTCCTGCTGAAACCCTAAAGGTGCATTTTTCAAGATTATGCTTCATATGAGCAGCTTTCAACGTTTGGAAAGTCTCCCTGACATCTTTGATGAAGTCCTTTGAAGTTTTGGACTTCATTACATAGTCATCCACGTAGCCCTGAATGTTCCTTCGGAGTTGGTTCTTGAAGACCTTATGGATGGCTAGTTGGAATTCCGCCTTTACATTTTTCAGACCAAATGGCATTTTAGTGTAGCAATAGGTCCCTACCTCTGTGATGAATGAGGATTTTTTCTTATCTTCTTGTGCCATTGGAATTTGGTGGTACCCGTTGTAGGCATTTGTGAAGCACAGCCAATGGTAACTAGCTGTTGTGTCCACCATTTGATCGATGCTTGGGAGTGGGTATGAGTCCATGTAGTCACCATGGCCTATCATATGATTCCATGTAGTCACCATTCCTAACAAAACAAGAAAAATTATCAACATTATCCATCGACTTAAAATTAACCACACTAGTAAAAGAATCATCAAAACAAAAAGAGGAGGAATTCTAATAAATAAAATAATAATAAAAAGAGATTAATTGGAAAGATTTAAACTTCAATAACAATTCCTTGGCAACGGCGCCAAAATTTTGGTCGAAAATTTCACAAAGCGTCAATAAAGAATGACACTCAAAATGCATTGATTTTTTTCTCATAAGAGTCACAATGAAGTACCTTTCAAAC
>JAOXNR010035518.1:0-21463 GCA_028571225.1 Parsonsia alboflavescens | reverse complement strand
ATATGGATGATAGAGGACATCAAGGAGGAGTGATTAAGCAAGAAATCAAGCCATTTGAAGCCTTGGAAGTGTGGCTGCATGAGCTGGACAGTTGGTGAAAAACTGCCAGAATTTTCGGTTGAAAATCCTTTGTTTTTGGCAGCATAATTATCTTGACTTTAGTTGGACTTTTCCACTTATTATTAGCTGCTATCTTTTTGTCCTAAGCTAGCTTAGGAGGCCTAATTAAGTAACTAATCATGTTTGGGGCTGAGCCTATAAATAGTCCATCATTTGTATTACATTAGAACAATTAACTTGATAAATACTTTTCAGAAATTTGATTGAATTCCAAATGGATTCAAATGGGTTACTTGATCGAGAGTTGCTAGGACTCTTCTAGGGTTCTTAGTAAAACTTTAGGGGTTTTCAATGTTTGGCTAGGGTAATTGATTTGGGTTGAAGAAATCCAAACTAATAGATCATATTGGAAGACAATCACGGTCATTAATCACTAGCTTGAATCTCTTATTGAAGTCTTGGAAAAAATTTCAGATTATGAGTGTTCTTGGGTTTGGATAGATGACTGTTGAAATTCCAACCATAATTCAAGGAATCACATCAACAATACTCCAATTTTTTTTTCCATATATCTCCAGATCTTTAATAAGCCACTTGATAAACTATCTCCCGATGGCCTATTGTTCGCATTAATCCCAACAACTGTCAAGAGAACCCCTTGTTGAGGTCCCCTAAAGAACGTTCTATATAGGTCCACTACTTGTCTATCACCAACTTTAAAACCCTTCCTCAATGCATCCAAACATACATAAAACCTACTAAAAAGTTGTTCTCCCATCTCTTCAATTCTTTTGTATTCACAAAAGACAATTGAAACAGGATTACTCCATTTAACTCTTTACAATAAGCCCATAAGTTCTTGTATTTGTCCTCATAGTTTCCTTCTATAATTTCGCTAGCCTCTCTTATTAGTTCTATAAACTTTCTACTGAGAGACATTTGCACTAAACTCTCTATGAATCTTCTCTTGAAATTCATGTATTTCAATCCCTCTAGATGCTCTAAAATCTTCCAAATATGTCCTGCAATGTACTTTGCTGAAATTAGCTTGTAGTGCAAAGATCTTGAACAAGTATGTTTAGGCTGCAGGGTTTTAATTTGAAAATTGGTTGAGTTGTTAATCTTTGAAGTATACAATGTCCATGGACAGTTTGTCCCCTTGCATTCAACTTTCAACCTCTACGCATCATTCTTGTTAAAACATACATTATCTCTATGGACACCGTGATTCATGAAGGCAGATTTCAACTCTTCCTGACTTTTAAAAAGCATGTCACTAACCTTTGAAGAGCCTTCTTGATCCTCCCCTAAACTTGGATGTGAATCAAAGTAGGCATATTTGAGTTGCTTTCCTCCACGGTTTGAGGAAAATTGGTCTCAAATTGTCTATTAGCCTCAAAATTCAAGTAAGACTTGCAAGAGCCTTTGATCCCACCTCTTTTACCTTTACTTTTCTTCCCATCCTTTTTTAATTATGACAACAATTGTTTCTTTAGATCCAGCATCAACAAAGTCCTGAAGATTTGACTCATCATTGTTGTCAGATATGCCATATTCTAAATCCTCAAATTTTGAATCAATAGATTTTACATCCCTATCATCATAACAATCTTTAGCCACTTCATCTTCATTTCATTTTCTGCTTGGTTATGGAATGGATTGTTGGTGCCTGCATGTGGTTCTTCCTGGTTTCTCTGATGAACCATTATCAAACTTCTTGGCATAACATTATCAACTACTATGCCATCTCCTATATTGTGCATATCACTTCAAAAACTTCACTAGCCAAGTCATGCTTTTGACTACCTTCAACTACTTTATCTACTTGATAGTTCCTGCCCTTACTTTCATCAACTTCACTAAATATTGGTCCTCGATTTGAGAATAAATATTCTCAATCAATCTATCCACATTGTTAACACTTCTTTCATCTCCAAAATTGTTTATTTCGTCTTCAAGACTCTCATCATCTCCATTCAAATCAACATATAGATCCACCTTATCAGGTACAACACCATCTGTAGTATATGTGCATATCACTTCGAACTCTTCACTAGCCAAGTCAACATGTAGATCTACCTAATTAGGGACAACATCTTGATCCTCCACTTTCTCAATGAGTTGACTTGATCAATTGAAAGAAGATTTTGACAAAATTGACCAAAATCTTCCAAAGTGAATCATTTCTCTATCATCTACCCAGTAAAAAAACCAACCATTAAAAATTGAAAAAGAAACCTTGAATAGACCAATAATGTAATCGGTTTAGAAAACATAGAAAGTAAGGTTAGCCCTCTATTTGACTAAAAACGTGGGGTAAATTTTCTACAAACTTCTAGGCCAAAAAAAAAAAGGCATACCATTCACATTCCTCAATCCTCACCTCTTTATTGTTAGGGAACCTATGCATTAAATTAAACATCAGCTTGTTCTAGCTTCATATTATAATTATTTGATTTGTTATTGAGGAGGAAAAACATTCTTGCCTTTGGAAGCAACAGAGAAATACTATATTCAAGAGTCGGGTCACCTCCTTACTTAATGTGTTGTAAATGTCTAATGCCAACCTATAAACTTATGTAGGTACACAGGTGGCCAAAGGGAAACAAACCTATTTTACAATAGTTAAATAATCCACCAAAAATATAAATGTTAACTAACTAAAAACTTGCCTTCTTATATCTGTTTCAAGATTACGAACCATTGGGATTGAAGTGAGTCTTGTAGGATTATACTTGGACTACCATTTTATCACCCAAATGGCATATATTAAGGCATTCCAATGGCCCCTAAAATAGGTCTGATTCCTTGAATTTTGAATTTTTTAATGTTCACACAAGCAAGAAATCAATCAAAAGTAAAGAAATGACTCATCAAAGATTTATGTCAAGGATTAGATTGACCTTTTTAGGATAATCTACAACAACCAACCTCTTGATTCGTAAATACTATTCAATACCTCTCCCAAACAAATTGAAAGCCCAAGGTGTCATGGACTAAGAACCCTAAGAGGAATTCTGAGAACACTCATTCCAATGGAATAATAATTTGTCAAGAGTTGTCTTCCAATTATATATAAGGGACTATATATATTCTAGGTAGTAAGAAACATTAAATAAAACCCTAAATAAGTCTCACAAAAGGTTAAAGATAAAAAAGAATGAAGGAAAGTCAATAAAATTTAGGAAAATATAGCATATAAGTGTGTAGAGTTGGCCTGATTTGGTGCCGGCTTGGAAAGTTGTAGCACTCGGTGGGAGAGCCAAACTACTACTGAAAATTTCTAGTGAGCATTCGGTGCTCCCATTCGGGACCTGATGCATCACTGTAGAGGGCTAGACGGCCTCTATTCAGGCCATTCGATGCTTTCTTGTGCTATCCCCGTGTCAAACTTGTTTTGCATTGTGCCAACTTCACTCCAAGCCTTCCTAGGCTTTCCAACTTCACCTTTAAGGTTCTCAATGCCTTGTTCTTCATTTAGAAACCTCCTATCATCCTCAAGGTCTTGAATCACCCACAAGTTATAATCCTTCCTCATATGTTCTTCATCAAGCTTTGTCTCCTTGAAGATGACTTCAAAGTCAAGTAATTCTTCCTTGTCTTGAACAAATGTCATCAAGGCCTTCTTCATCCTTGATGCCTTCATCCTCGTGGTTGGTCCTGATGGCATTGATGGAGCTTGGTCTCCATAAAAAACAGAGAGCAAAATCTATGGCAAAAAAAATTTAACTAACAACAAAAACAAGAACTTAGCATGTATATATATCATTACCAAAGCACAATGGGAATGATTATATATCTCTTCATCCATGCATTTAATCCATTCCATTACACTCTCTTGCTGGCTGTTCATGTATAGATAAAAGTATAGGGAATCTAGGGTGCAAAATCTTTCCTTTTATCCTCAAATATTTCATTCAAAATCACTCTATATACCAAAACATTGTCAAAGCATATATAATCAACGGGGAATAAATATAAAAAATTCAGTGTGAATGTGCATACTTGAAATTTTTTTCAAAGTTTTTGGAATTAAGCATGTTGGGGTTGAAAAGTGTTCGCTTGTCATTCCTTTGGCTAGCTGCAGAGCCAAACCTGTGGTTTGCATCTCTGATGATTGGATCGATCAATTGGGTGAAAAGCCAGGCTTTTCTTTAGTTGTGAGAGTGTGGAGAAGAGTTTGATCAAATTCCTATACGGGTGTGGTAAAATGGTAACATTAGGATGTGTTAAGATTCGGTTTATAGTGACCTAAAAGTCAATTGAAGTTAAAAATTTTGAAGTTCCCAAGCTAATCTTCTCCAACTGGCCAAAAACTAAAACAAAGTTAGAGTACCGAAAAAGATAAAATAAAACAATATGGATCAAAGTAACCAAAAAAAATTTATTGGAGCATTAAAAAAAGACAATCAAAAGGTTTAGGACAAGACTTGTAATCACAAAAAAAGGTTGAGGACTAAAGATATAAATAATTCATAACACAATCATCCTATGCAATAAATGGTACAATTCATATGTCTTCTTCATAGTATAATTTGATCGGTCTACAAGAAATAGAAATTAAGGATTCTCAGATCCTTATATGTCGAGATTCCAAATGATGAAATGATTAGTTATAAAAATTGGAATGTGTAATTCAACTACTAATCGAATAGGATTTTCGATCTATTTGTAATGAAATCCCTATTGAACTATAATTTTGGTTTGAAAGTGATGAACTAGACACTCGATTCGGGTACCAATTCACTCCATTCAAAGAGAAACAATGGATGCATTCGGGAAGACAAAATTTCTTAGTAACTTATTTGAAAACAATGGATGCATTCGGGAATCAGTTTCTAAGAAATTTTGAATTTTATAAAAAATTCTTAGAAACTTATTTGAAATTCAAAATTTCTTAGAAACTTAGAAATAAGTTAGAAACTTATTTGAAATAAGTTTCTAAAAAAGGATTAAGCCTTAAAAAGGGATTTTCATTGTTTCAAAATTATCCTTTTTTAAGGCTTAATCATTGAACTTGTCTCCTTTTTTTTTCTCTCCCCAATTTGACCATTGAGCTTACAAACTTATCAATTTAGCCACTAAACTTTGTGAGATTGAACACTTAGACCATCACATGGTGGTCAAGTCAAATGTGAGTAAGATGTGCCTCTGAGTCGATTGTGGGAAGAAAAATTGTGTTGACAAGCATCCAACTTGTAATATCATGCTGATATGGTGCCAAGTGTTGGAAAAAAAAAATCATACCTGATAAAATAAAAAATAAAATAACAAAAGTAAATCATTTGTATCAAATTACATACACACAAACCGAATTTCACCGGAACTTTTTGGGGTTAACGATGCAACAATCTTTGTTGTTTATGTAGTTATGATAATTAGAAGGAGATTTAATAATATTAGAAGAAAACTATTTGAAGACCCAACTTGTTTTAGAAGGTATTATAGTTTTCTTAGGAGTTTTTGGAGTTCCAATCACGTATAGGTACGAAGAACTTGAAGAAGCAACAAATGGATTTCGTTCATTGTTATGGCGTGGAGTTTCGATTTTATGTCTTGTATCTTGCATCTTGATGTCAAGCTTGAAAATATTCATCTGGTTGTAGCTTTTTTATTTAGATGAGACCCTAGCCATTGATGAACATTTAGATCTATTGATGCTTTTGAATAGAAGTTTTCAGATTTAACAATCAAAGGAGTTCAGTGATATGAAGAAGAAGAAGGGATTTAATCAGAAAGATTCTTTTATGTGATGACATGGAAGATTTTACGTGTAGGCAATACGACATGTATAAAATTGGTGATGTGGCATTTCCATGTGCTAATCTCTCCATAAGGTAATTTCATTTGTGATGTGGACATCAGAACCAATCCAACTCAAGGATTGATGCGGACCCTCTACCTCAGGATGCAGGCCAACCCAATTGTCTCGAAATGGGTTGAAGCTTGACTGGGCTATTAGAGACGGTCCAATGAGTAATACACATAGCTTTGCTATGATCTATGACGTTTTTCAGCCATCCGAGACCATCTTGATGGGTTTTCAGGCTCTTTTTATATTTTTTGGATTTAATTATATTTTAGGGATATTTTCATAATTTTGCTATTTTATTTTTTCAATTATTTACAAATCAGATTAGGATTCTTTTATTTAAATCCGATTAGGATTTTTTAAATTAATTCCAATTAGGTTCAGGATAGATTTAGTTTATAAATATTTCGTTTTGTCTTAATTTTAAAAAAAGCTTTGTCTTCAGACGATCTTTTTTTATTCAAGGAATGGTTTTTTTCCTTCTCTTATTTTGTTTTTGAATTGCAATTCAAGTTAAGCTAAAATCGTGAGTGATCACGCAAAATATCCCAAAATCGTGAGTGATCACGCAAAACATCCCCTGTTTCTTTTTCCTGTTCGGTTGTTATCAGATAATTGCGAACGATCCAAATATAGTCCTACATCAACTTGCCACTCACATTTGGCCGGAACATCATGTAATGGTTTAAATGTTGAATCTCTCAAAATTTTGTGGTTAAATTGACGAATTTGTGTGTTTGGTTAGGGGTGTCTAATTAGTTGATTTTGATTAGCTGGTTGACTTCAGTCAACCAAACAGATTAACTTGGAAGACTAGAAAAATCTTCCAATTCAACGGATTATTTGGATGATAACCGAACCAATCCGATCTTAGTTGAATCGGTTTGGATCAGATCGATTTGATTGGATCCTAAAAGTTTTAATAAAATTCTAAATAATTTTTTCATTAAATATAAAAAATAATTAAACTCAAAACAACTATACATAAAATAAATATCTTACAAATTTAAAAATAACATAATATCCATGCAACCAATACTCATAAATAATTCATAATTTTTCCAAATATAAAACACCCTCAATCTTACTCTAAAAAAAACTACTTTGCTAATTCAAAGTTAAAACAAATCATATTATCTTCTATCTTTAAAACTAAATTAAAAATCTAACTGCCTTCATTACAACTGGAAGAACACATATATTGAATTGTGCATGTTTCCGCTTTTTATAAGAAAATTAATAATTATATTTATATATAATTAATATATATTAAGTATATTTTATATATTAATTATATAATATATTCTTTCATTTTGACGGGTTATCCGAAAAAAAAAAATTGTCTAAATAAACCAATCCAATTAAATCGATTTTCTAGAAAATCCATTCAACCAATCTGATGCAATAAAGAGGAACGAAAAAGGCAAAACAGAAGAAAAACTGGACATTTTATTAAAACTATATAGTTTTCTGTTTAACAACAAGAGTCGAAAATTATCAAATTCAACAAGCTCTTCGAAACTAAGACAAAACGAAAATATATAACCTAAACCTAAACCCTAATCCGAATCCGAAATAAAAAACAATAAAATTACAAAAATGCCCCTAGAATATAAAAAAAGGTCCAAAAGTCCATCAAAATAATCCCGGATGGCCCGAAACTGCATCCGTCCATGGAAGAGCAATGGGTATTGTCCATTGGACCTTTTCCAATCAACCAACTAAATTTGAGCCCATTTTGAGCTCGGGCCTGGCATCATTCTCCTTGGCTAGGAAAAAAAGATTCGTCCTCGAATCCGACTCGTCTTCACCAATTGCATTTCTACTAGTGCTTTTGGCCCAAAAAAAACTCTAATTAAAAAAAAAAAAAAACTCCTAATTGGGCTAATAAAAAAAACCTAATGACCAAAACTAGGAATTTAAAAACTATGAGGCCCTTTCTACAAATAAGGGAAAAAACCCTAAATAGGATCTTCTTCTTCATGCTAAAACCCTAGCCGCCATTGACCTTTGACCAAATCTGACTTCAGCAACCATCGTCGCCAGTCATCGGTCACTACTGCTCGGTCTGCAGCAAGGTTGTCTCAGTGCTGGACACCATCGTTGTGCTGTTGGTTCGCTGATCTGCTGGTGCTGTGCAAGTTGCTAGACTGGAACAGCACTGGACCCAGCCTGCTTTCCTCACAGATCTACTGCTCTCTTGAGAAGTGCAATTGGGAGCATAGTTTGCTCGATCTGCAAGCCACACCCGCCTGCACATTCGGCCTCCTTGCTTCTACTCACCCTTGCCGGTGCTGTCTTCTCGTCCTGGTTGCTCACCATCACCCTGCTGTCTTCTAGAGTTAGGCGAGCCTGTTGGGATTCTGCCTGCGGTTGCAATCTGGCTGGGCGTTGCCAGGCTCGACTGATGAACCTCAACTGTTTCAAGATTGCCTTACCCACAAAATCGTTAATCTCGATTTTCATACCAAAGTTTTGGAAAGAAGATTGATTGCCAAGTTGTTCTGCTCGATTACGCCCCTGGTTCAAAACCCCAAACGGATTGACATCTTTCCCCTCATCTTCGGACTCAATCTCTGATTCCGTCCCTACTTTGGACTGAACGCCCAACCTAGCCTCTGCAAGTCTTGGATCTGCCTTCTCTGCTCTGCGTTTTCATTTTCTATGTTAAGTAGGTCTCGCTGATGTGGCTATTCGCCTTCCTCAGGAACGACTCCACATTCCTTCCAGCACGATGCCATCCACGACCACTAGCACGATTCTGTTCAACCATTGGTCAATGCGACCTAGTGCTCTATTACCAATCATTATTTCCATGACCACCAGCTATTTCCAATCAACCAGCCAAATTTGAGCCCATTCCGAACTCGAGCCTTGCATCACAATCAACCTAAAAAATTCAATCCAAAAAAAAAACAAAAAAACAAAAAAAAAAAAAGAAGGAGAGAAATAAAAGAGTGGAGAGAATGAAAGAAAAACCAGAAGGAAAGAATCAGAAAATCCTCATGAAAAAAAGAAAGAAATAAAGAAAAACCTAGATAAATGGATAACAAAAAACCTCAGGAAAATAAATAAAGTGATCCCCGAGTGTTGAAATATGTGAAACTAGTTTTTTTGAGTCACAAGTAGATTTAATCAGCTTCAAACTCCTAGATCAAAGAAACTAGAGACCCTTAGCGAAACGAAAACCCTGCAGATAAAGCGTTACAAAACCTAGGTGATAACAGACAAAGGATGACCAATCCTTTGCTATGAAAAGTTATCTTAGATCACAAAAATACTTGAGAAAGAATTCTCACAAAAAAAGTAATTTGTAAAAGGGTAAGATGGCACAGGAGCACTTCAACTTTCAAAAATTCTATTTTTAACCCTCCAACTTCCAACATTCTAGTTTTAGCCCTCTAACTATGAAAATGCACAAGAATGAGCCCTTCCGTCCATTTTGGACTTTAAACCCTAACGTAAGCATATCACATGCCATCCACGTGAGTTTTTACAGGGGTAATCTTGTCCATCCAATTTTTCTCTCTTTTTTCCTCTTCTTCGTCTCCCTCTTCTCCTCTTCCTCTTCCTCCTCCTCCTCCATAGGTCCCTTCTTTTGACCATCAACCCAGGTTCTAATTGAAAGCCAGGGCTCTTCGTTGCTGCTAAAATCGTCAATTGCCGGTGACACTAGTCCCAGGGGAAGCGTTGGTTTATGGGGAAACTCCTCGAGCAACTTCAACCACTCATCTTCAAATTCATAGCAATGCCTAATAACAAGGGCATTGCAGCTATCAATCCCCTTCCTGAGATGAAAATGCACCTATCGAATACTTTTGAAAGGAATTGTATACCTACATGACCTTTTAGGGTTTATAAGCTACTTTTGTCTTAAAAAGGACCCAATTTGGAGGCATGCATTAGAAATTCCTCAAGCTTAGTCCTCAGACCTGGAGGGTTTATCATCCCATCTACCGATGGTCCCATAAATCCCAAGAAGAAGCATCGAAAATATAGAAGAAAACATTGTAAATCCCAAGCTTCGAGCGGCTTCCCAAAGCCAGTAAGGGGCAAGATCATATATGACCACATCCGGGGAACTAACTCCTTCAAGAAATGATTCAACATTGTTCCCATTCCATCATAGTCCTTCTTAAGAAGCCAACTTGATCCAGGTGGATTTCCATGGTGCCCATTGTGCTCTCAAGAGGCCATCGGTGGGAGGTAATGAAATCTTAATAAAAGTGATGGACAAAGACAAATTTGAATTGATTGGGAGACAAGCAATGGTTTTAGGAGTGGAAATGAATTGTAGGATTTTGAAACTTCGTCATTCTCTCTAGGGCTCTATTTTGATCTCTATTCGCAGCCCTAACAAGAATCCTTTCACAATTTGTCATTTAACGAAAATGCACAATTAGCCGAAACACCATCAGTAGTCCTAGAACCCCAAAAGCTATGCGGATTGCTTGGTTTTATAGAGGAAGAAAGAGAGATCGGTGCAAGAGGAGGAGGAGAAAAGGACAAAAGACAGAGAATAATTGGAAATACGAAATTACCCCTGTAAAAACTCACGTGGATGGCACGTGATGTGCTTCTGTTAGGGCTTAACATCCAAAATGGATGGAAGGGTTAATTGTTGTTGTATTTTCATAATTGGAGGGCTAAAACTAGATTGTTGAAAGTTGGAGGATTAAAACCAGATTTTTTGAAAGTTGAGATACACTTAGAAATTTTTACCTTTTGTAAAATATTAAATCTAATAATTATGAATTACAATAATGGGAAACATTTATATTGAGATAGACTCATTCAGAAATAAAAATTAAATAATGTCTAGGAGTTCAGAAGATAACCTTATAAGACTCAAAATATAACTAAAACTATTTTTCTAGCATTACAATTCAAAATATGATTAGAAATTAACTATATTAGTTTCCTACCAAAATTAGGATTATGATAGAAAAATAAATCTAAAAATAAAAAAATATTGTAGTTTTCAGAAATATTTGTGGACCATTTTCTTAAGCCCATGATCTCTTTTGGATTCTCCAATCTTTCGAACCACTTAAGTTTTAGAAATTGATCATTGGGCCTTGATACGATTGAGATTGCATCAGAAAAGGGAAAAAAAATAAATAGAATAGAGAAAAAAATAAATAAAGGAAAAAATAGCTCGAGAAAGGATAAAAAGAAAGGGAGAAAAGGGGAAGAAAAGAAAAAAAGAAAGAGTAATAAAGGGAGAACCAAAAGAGCATAAAAGATAAGATAGCCTTTTACCATGTTTTTAGAACTAACCGAACATTGAATCAGATTAAGAGAGAGGTTAAGTTTAAAATATAAGCAATTTTTTGACCCCCCCCCCCCCCCCATTTTTATTTTGACTTAGGACTTGCTTGGATCGACTTACACTACCAAAAACAGGACCACTCCCGACGAGCTGTTTTACTACGGCCATAGAGCCGTTGCAAGTACAGGTTTCATGAGACAAGCTATCATATAAAAGATTATATACAACTGCCGTATAAAGACAAGAATATATATGATAGTCTATACACGATGGCTCGTTGCAAGTAAAGTATTTTATATAGCAAGTTAGGAGCCATCATATATGTTTTGAGTTTATACAGTAGCTTGGAGTATTCGGCTTCAAATACAATGCATGGGGAATTAAATATGATGGGTTGATGTAGTAGTATATAGTTTTTTCATAAACGATAGCTTTCGAGCCGTAGTATATATTAATACTTATAAACAACGAATTTCTAGCCGTCATATATATCTTAACTTGTGCTTGTCTTTCTTTTGGTTATTTTCCTCGTGATCTTTCTTTTGGTTAGTGCATTTGAGTACGAGAAACTAGGTTCTAGGGTTTAGAAACAATTAAGGTTAATATTTGCATAAAGTTAATGCCGTAAAAAAAAAGGAATCTTTGCTTTTGGATCATATTCAACTCATCTAATATTGCTGAAATTTTTATGAATCGACTACGAGTAGGGGCAATAAATGTAATTTTTGTTTCAGCATAAGGGAATCTTTGGCCATTTTCTCTAGATTAAACCTTTGCAAAACTCAAATTTGAAGGTTTGTTTCTTCTACTAAAGTTGAGACACCAAGAACCTTTAGATTGGCAGCAATTAAATGTACAGGCCAATGTTCCTCTTTCGACCCCCTGAGAGTGATTGAGCACATTTAGTATAAAATTGGAATTGACATTTAGTGTATTACTTTTTTTTTTCTTCTTTAAACTAATCAATCAATTTTGCAGTTTTACCTTCGATTTTTGAAACAAGAGGAGCCTCAGTGACATTTTTAATTTTTGACACTTTTAAGCACCAGTGACTGCATATATAGTCTGCAAATTCTGTCAAATGCATTGCAGTAGCTAATTAATTAACTTATATGAGAACAAAAAAGATACTGGAAGAAAGAAGCAACATATTGTAAGCTGTAATATATAGGCACAAAAAAGATGCTCTCAACAATAGTAGTTAGTAACTCCTGGCTTGATACTATTGCCTTCCTCATAAATAGAGAGATTCAAAGTGAACAATGTAAGATGCTTTAAACAAAACAGCACTTGATACATTCACAAAAAGAACAGTTCTTGTTCCCCATCCTTGTTTGCACAATTCAACAGATAGTTGCCTTTCTTGATTGTTGCCCTACTGGTAGTAATAAGCTCTTTGAGGGCATCAACCAATAAACCATTGGTCATTTCAAATACCAACAAGACTTGTTAGAGGTAATCCAAGATACACACATAATTTATAATAAGTGAGTCTTAATTTTCACTAATTTCATGGGCTAAATTGTGCCAGAATGAAGCTGTGTATAGAATAGACAATACAACTTATGCTAAGCCATTTCACAAGGAAGTGATCAAGTTATGTGTACTGCAATGGAAATTAGATTCTTTAAATGCTAATAAAGAAGAGAAGTACTTGTCACTAAAATCATACCAAATTCCGTTCCTGTACAATTCATTATAATGTTTCTAGCGAATAAAATCTCAACTCAATCACATGTATTAACCTGAATGGACACCTTCATCAACTCAGTGGACCCTCTAATTTCATGGGTTAAATTGTGCCAAAAATTTAAGAATAGCAAGACCATGGATCATGATAGGATTAGCCCGACAAACAATGAACAAACTCATTGAGACAGAAGAAGACAAAAGGAAAATGTAATTGGATTAGCAATTCCATAATAAACGACATAGATAGTTTTTGGGCCTTCTCATCCAAAGATGTAAACTAAATATCAAATAGTAGTAAATGTATTACCATAAAATGCAGATACTAGACAGCATTTCTCGAAATTTAAAAAGATGAAATAAAAAAGGTAGTTAAGTACCAATTTAATACAAGATACTGCACAAAATATCGTGCAACAAGAGAAGTCATCTTTGCAGTTGCAGTACTTTACATCAAGTCCAAAATATTGAGTATACCTAAAATAAGAAGAGAATCAAGGTGGGGTTTGAGTCAAATGGTCCTAAGCATCAGTGTTTGGGAGGTTTCCTACTGGTCGATGCAACTCCGGGTGAAGTGTTGTGAACACCCGAGGGACGAAATGGGGTTGCAGGTTGAAGGCCGGTACCCATTCGTGAAAAAAATTTCTTCATCTCCTCATCCATTTGACGACGGACCTCTACCCTCATCTTTGTTTCCAAATCTTCCTTGAAAGTCTCGTCATCACCCTTAAGTTGCTCTCTAATTCTCTCCGTTTCAAGTTTTAAACTCTCTGTCCAATTGAGATGTATCTTCTGCAACTCCGTTTTCGTTGCCTTGGTATCCATCCTTTTTTTGTGGGAAAACTGTTGATGTGCTTGATTCATCAAGTTCTGAACAGACGCCTCCTACATTTTGTTTGATAATTGAATTAGAGACATGATAATACTCTAGCCATTAATAATAATTGAGGTAGAAAACAAAAGAAGTAATTGGAAATCAAATAAGAAAAACAACATTCATGTCGTCCTTCTTCCAATACTTGCATATTGCTTCCCATTGACTCAGATCAAGCCTCGTGCCCTTACAATGAGGCATTTCATCACAATCTTGGTATGACTCAAAGAAATTCTTTCTGAGCCTGCTTTTGTGGTCCCTCCCAATTGAATTAATCATCTGAAATACCATCCTTCGGGGGGTCATCATTGTTGGGCAATGTACTATTTTCTTGAAATGAAAAAGAATGCACAATTAGTCACTATATTCTTCCCATAGCTTTTTCTTATTTATTCAATGACTTTGAATAAATTTAATTTCTATACCTTTATTTCATCTCATAGTCGATCCTTAATCTCTTTAGGAAAATCACTAAATGAATGGTGAATGATTGGGCGCTTGTTTCCGTTCTTGGCTAGGACACCACGAGCCATAGCAAACTGAGTGTAATCATCATTAATGATGCCACCTAAAGCTGACAAAGAAACGCATAGGCGATTTCTAGTACCCTATTTGATTTTTAGCCTAGGAGATCCACGAACTTTCCTTTTTGATGAAGCAGTCGTCGCCCCTTGAAACTTAAAAAAAGCATTACAATTGGAAAGATGATTGAATTTCCAAAGAGTAATATGCATGTAATTAAAAAACAGTGATTTTATTATTTTTCATGTCATGCATCAAAAGTTCGATCTTGCCCTCAGCGGCTCCTATTAGCAGTAAGAATACAATAATATACTCACCTGAAGTCGTGCGACTAGAAGACTGCTTGGCACTTGGCGAATCGCTTCGAAAATTTCTTCTCAACAATAGTGTTGACCACGCTATGTGTTAGCATTCTAGAAATTTGTTTCATGGCTGTGATTGACTTGGGGAGTGGGGAACTTGCAACCTTGGGGAGTTCAGATTGACTTGCTTCTCGAAATAGAGGGGTTCTTGATCTGGTGAATGGTCTCGACACATTTTGCGATTGGGATCCTAGCTCCCCTATTTCTACAGAGTGAGGAAAGGTAGATGAAGACATCTTGGAGGGACCCACTTCTTGATCATTTTTATTTTCATTTCCACTGCAAGATTCCTGTAAAAGAAGTAAAATTGATATATATTTTAGGCATGACAAGAAAATTAGGACACTTATACCATCAACAATATTAGCCCATAATGAAACTCATAGTTCTTTTATTTTTTCCGACATAAAGCTTCTGTTTTTCTCCCCTAAAGCTCCTATGTCATGCCTTAGTTTGAAGGCACCCATTATATAACATTAAATTTCTGCAATATCCTCACTATTCCTAGAGGGTATCATTACCTGCTTCTTCTAGATTATGAAGATTTGTTTCGAATATGTTTAGTGCCTCAATAGAGAATCAGTCTGTTGTGATCTGCAAACAAAGGAGATATTGATTTCCATATCGAAATAATAACAAGAATGAAGTGAAATAGCACATAGGCAACTGTAATGAAGCATGTTGCAATGCAAATCTTGAAATGCAAATAATCTATGCAGATGTTTAAGAGTATCGAGCCATTCGGATTTAGGCTTATTCTGTCACCTAATTATAAAAACAAATTTTCATAAAATATTTTCCCCAGAGTCAAGTTTGTTAACTGTGTAAGCAAAGGTTCACTATACATGAATTGCATAGTTATTCTATACTACCAAAAATTGTCCCTTCCCAAGGTGAAAATTAACATACAAACACAATAAAAATCCTTCATTCAATGCGAAAAATCAAACTTTGTGTAAAATCTACAATAGTGACGAAGTAATTTAACAATGGGCAATCAATCCTTACGAAGTGTTTGAAACCATCCAATCTGAACGTCTCGAGAGCATTTAAAGCAAACAAGTAGGCAAACATGATGAATAGCCGCATTCCTCACCCATAACCTGATGAGGAACCTAGGAGTACATGATGCCAAAAAAGGTGTTATTGTAGCATAAGGAAAAACAGCTTGTTCATGAAAAGATTTAGGGCCACTTACATCTAGTACAAGATAAGATATAATGTCAAGCTCAGCTTTGTTAGACCCTCCCTTTGCCTTGTAGATGTCATGTTGGAAATTGATGACTTGAAAAAACCACCATCAAGATTAGAGCAATCATTCCATATGTGAGAGATTTAGATTCTTCATAGTTTGAAATCCAGACATACTGTCTTGCTAGAGGTTTTAAGGCACTTACATCTAGTACAAGATAAGATATAATGTCAAGCTCAGCTTTGTTAGACCCTCCCTTTGCCTTGTAGATGTCATGTTGGAAATTGATGACTTGAAAAAACCACCATCAAGATTAGAGCAATCATTCCATATGTGAGAGATTTAGATTCTTCATAGTTTGAAATCCAGA
Organism: Parsonsia alboflavescens; assembly: GCA_028571225.1. Lineage (NCBI taxonomy): Eukaryota > Viridiplantae > Streptophyta > Magnoliopsida > Gentianales > Apocynaceae > Parsonsia > Parsonsia alboflavescens. Next base: position 5,310 of record JAOXNR010035518.1, on the reverse strand, counting down.
CATACTGTCTTGCTAGAGGTTTTAAGGGACTCTGGTTTGCAGATGGCAATGAATCCAGAAGAATAATACATTTGTCTAATGAGCTGTCATTTAATCCACAATAAATCAAGAGACACTACAACGTATGAGGCATTTTCTGGAAGTTTTAACTACCAGAAAATGCCATTTCCAACAGTTGGGAGTGTGTCACCATTTTGAGTGCCAGGAGGGACTTTGGTAGAACTGCCAAAAAAGTTTTCTAGCAGTTTGTTAAGCATTTTGTGGTAGTTCTCTATGGCCAGAATTGAGAGAGAGAAAAAAACCCCAACTGAACAAAGTCATTTTTCTAGCTGTTTAAATTTCATTTTCTGGCAATTCTAAACAAATTCCTTATTTTAAGAAAAAAATTAATTTATAGTTTTTCCATATTTAAAATTTATTTAATTATTTAATAAATATAAAAAATATTATTTATATTAATGATTAAATTGATCAAAGTAAAGTTAAATTAATGACAAAGCCAATGATTATTTACTTGATCCTAAGAAGTAATAATATATTCATAGATTTATATATAAAATAAATTCACTTACAAGAGCTTTAGGATTCGATTGGTCATCCATTTTGTATTTCCTGATGGTTTTTGAAATCGTGAGAAAAAAAGAAAAATTCCCAGAAAACACTTTATTTTTCTATCAATCCCCTTGTGTGCTAGAAAATTCAATTTGAACCGTCAAAAAACTCCATCTTTTTCTGACAGTCTCCATGTTTGGCAAGAAAATGAGAAAAATCAACCACAAAAAGTAATTTCTTAGCAATTTTTTGAACCGTCAAAAAATGTCCTCCGGAAAATCCCTCTTTGCTTGTAGTGAGAGACTAGTGGGGCCTCCATATTTAAGTTAAAAAATTGTTTTATGACATTAATGGTACAGAAATGCAATTTGTAATCAATTTTCAATAGGCAAAGTCAAATAATTACCACAGGACAACCAGGACTAAAATATACTTGACGGAGTGTGTGTCCAGCTTTCTCGTCCATTGAATGACACACATTGTTTCCTTGTTGCAATAGATGTGAAACCAAAGTAAGTCTATAAATAGCGACAATTCTGGAAGCTTGAATTGCAGTACATGCAAAGTAGTTGAGTCCACTACACAAAATTCAATAGAATATAATATGTTTTGTAATTCTTTGAGAGACTTACTCAAGGTAAGTGTCAACCATCGAGGAGCTTAACATACAGCTTACTTTCTCTAGGGAAGCAAAATGGTCATTGGATAGGCTATGCAACCCACTCAAGCCTTGGGGACTTAATCCCGAATTAGGAGGGTAAATAGCTCTTGTGATCCTCTCACTTCTCATTACCAACATCTTTCCTGTAAAATTTACTAAGGTTGGACACTTAGAATTTATAGCCAATAACATATTAATGCAAAGTAAGGTTCCACAACAAATTCTCAACTCTTAATGTGCTACCAAACTCGACGAAGTGTTACAAATTATAAGATCAATAAACTAACATGGCAAGAAAAGTAAATTAACCAGGATATATCTATTTTGGCCCTTCATACATTTCCAAGAAAACTAAGTCTTTGTAACCATTTATTCGCCTACAAAATCAAGAGGTGTAGCTCAATCCACATCCTAAATATTTTTCCAAGTTCAATTTCATATTGACATTATATTGTTATCTACCTCAGTAATGGTTTTAATGAAGATTTTAGAGTGCAACAAGTGACTCCCCGGCTTATGTAGTAGGAAGGTCTAGCAACAAATTAAGAAACGACATACCTTAAAAAAAATGACACTTTAGTTCTCAACTTCTATTCTATAATTTGAATTGGAAACCTCAACCAATATATGAGTGCCAAACTAGTATATAAGAAATTAAGTTCTAGAAACATCTTAGGGCACTATACTCAATTCCAAATGCATCATTTAAGGTTTGTAGTAAGGTTCCTTTTGTTCATTTTAATCTTAGGAAACAGAATCAACACTCAACTATAGAGATACTTGGCCTATCCACTAAATTCATGTAATTTCACACAAATTTTCTCCATGGAGTGAAAATTACCAATTTTAAGAAGTCAAAACTTACAAACAAATTATCCACCGTAAACCTTGGAATCGACGTTGAAGCTTCATGTAGAAGACTTTTTGGCATTGGGTGAACAGAACTAGGATCTCTACAGTAGGCCTCTTCTTTTTCTGAATGCAGCAAACTAAACTTCAAGGTACCGCTTCAAGCTCACCAGTGACATTGCAAATTCTTTTGGAGTTGGATTTGGATTAGGTTTCTTTTTTTGGGTAAAAGCTTTGATGAAGTCTAGTTGGGGTGTGGTTTTTCAAGATAGGTGTGATTTCTCTCGTTTTCGAAGTCTGGTTTTCCTAATGGAATTTGGTCATCCAAAGTCTTTGTTTCATAGTCTTCTTGATTCTTTCTTAGTAACTAGTTTATTGCCCGAAGTCTTTGTGTTGGTAAGAGTCACTTGGTTTCTTCTTCAATTCAACTGAGAGAGACAAACTTTTGCGGACAAAATCCTCAAAATTGGTCTTGTATTTGTATTATACACACACACACAGACACACACACATTTATATGTCATATATATGAGAGATTTATGTGTATATATTTTTTTTCTTTTTTGTTTTTTTAATGGTTTTAGGTCAGTTTGCAGGCTCGTCACTTTATTGACTCGGATGTCCCTGAAGGGACTATATATAGATAGGATTGAAATAGATAGATTTATATAATCAAGTGTATATATATTACATGAGATAGATTTAATTATTTAATTCAAATTTATATATATAATTATTATTAATCTAACACCTTTCTGTAGCAAAACATAAATATTTAAATCTTTCTGGTGTTGTGTACGTGTGTGTATATATATGTATATCTATATATTTATATATATATACATACATACATATATTTATATATATAAATATAAAAAATTTTTATAAAGGAAATGTGTTCGCATATAGATATGTATTATACTAAATATTTATTTAATTGTTTAAGCTTTGAACAAAATAAAAATAATAGGAATTGAACCATTTTACATAAATGGAAAATTAAACAGTAATGTGAGTATGGGATGTCATATGTAATATGTGGCTAATACATATCTTAATAGAATTATGTCAATTTCACTAGAATTATAGATTTGCATCCCTTTTTAATTTGTGATTAAAGACAATACATTAGTAAAACCCTACTTGTATGTTTGGCTTGCTCTTTTAAGCCCCTACTCCTTATAAAATTATTAGATATTAGGGCTAGGAGTAGGACGGAAACCGAGTTTGATAAGAGCCCGAAAGCTAATGAGTGTGCCAATTTATTTCAAATTGCAAAAGGACAAACAAGTTAGCAGCGGACAATCATGCTTCCTTTTTTTAATCTGTTCTTGATTCTCATGCTTCTTTTTTCTTCTTTTATTAGTATATATTATTTAGATATTAAACATAATATTTAAATATTTATTTATAATTTTTTTGGAGTTCATATCTAATCTTTAAATTAGATAATTAGCATAATACTATTAATAGAGTACTGATATTTTTATTTTTCATATTAATATTTTCAAATATATAAATTAGGAACACATTAGTTCAATTTTACAACATCCTAAAATGAGTAGCTTTGCTACGGACCATACAATAAGGAGAGAATAGCATCATTTTAATAAAAGAGATAAATCAAGTTCGTGTTAAGGTACCAACGATTCATAATATGTATATATCGGTCATGTTAATTAGGGAAAGTTATTATATTAATTACTTGAGAGTATTAGAGATTAATTATACCTATTAATATGAAGAGTTAAAAATTACATATATAAGAAGGTTGTGAATATTGTTTATTTTACTAGAATTGTTAGTTAAGTAGGTATGTGATGATATTTTTTCTATATTACTCCTATAATCAGTATAGTGAAATAGTGTTCAAATTTTTTAAAGGGGATGTTAGGATATATTAGGGGAAAAAATTACATTAATTTTTACGAAATGATGGTTGATGACTTATATTTAGGGATGGAGGAAGTAATTTAATTTCCGTATATAGGAATGACATATTGAACCCCTACATTTGTAGGCTTCTAGTGGTAAACATGGGAAAAAAGACGGCGCCAAGTAGAGGAAAAACGGACACAAAGATAAAATGTCTTTTTACATCTCTAAAATAAAAGGTACAAACCCAAGACACAACCTCAAAGCTTCCATCTTGTCAACCATCTAAACCAGCAATCTAACTTCTAGGCTGAAAAAACAATGGCCTTTCTTGCTTCTCTTTAAAAACAACACTAAACCAAATTGGCTTCCCTCACCCAACAAAACCTAAGAAATCACTAGAAATTTTCTCCTGTCACCCAACAAAATCTAAGACGTCACTGGCATTGGAGTTCTGTGGGAGGTTTTTCACCACCCAACTCACTAGAATAGGGTGTAATCAAGGTGCCGGTACTGCTGAACCTTTCCGAAGTTATGGTTTTGCGAGAGAGGTATGGTAGCAAAATTTAGTTAATATTTTGCAATTTGGGTTCCATTCATGGATTGAGGTAGCAAGAATCACTGACTCCGTTTGTTCTCATGCTACTTAGGTGTTAGGGATTTCAAATATAGAACCACTTGCCCCTACCAGTGGCATTGATTTCAGAGGGCTAGAAGACCATGTTTTAGGGACGACTCTGTTTGGGCATCAAGAAGGTTAGTTAATTTTGCTTTCATTTTTGATTTTTTTTTCTAAGCTCTTGGACTTTGTTTGCTTCAGTTATTGAAGTTTCCTTTTTGGGGGAATCAATATTTCGTTGACAAACTATTGTAAAGGCGGAATCTTTTTTTCTTTTTTTTTTTGCCTCCTAAATTTCTCTACTCATTGCGGAGGAAAAGCTAGTATGTAGTATTGAGGCTTATCCTTGTGGAGTTAGAGCTCCAATCATCCACATTCTTTAATATATTTGCTTGGATAAGAAATGCTTTTGATGATTAGCTTGGACCCTTTGTGCTACAAGACTGAAGTATTTTGGTTCGAAATTTGGAGTGCTTTTCATAGGATGTTTTCATTATACACCTAAATGCATTAGATAGTGCCCAGTGATAAGGAGATATATGGACTAGGTAATTAGTCGTGTAGTCCTATCCTTCTATTTTGTTGGAATTTAGAAAGTTTGTTATGCACTTTTATCCTATGTTAAAATAGGTGTCTCCCATAATTCTCAGTAATAAAGGTATATGAGCTTTTGGCCTCCAAGCTTTCTGTGGAGTTCAGTTAAGTCCCTACCTGGGACTTATTTTGGATCCAAAATCCTATAGTATAAAGATGA
>JAOXNR010035507.1:0-21475 GCA_028571225.1 Parsonsia alboflavescens | reverse complement strand
TATTGTTGGGCTTGAATAAAATAATGAAGTGGATTTATTTTTATTAGTTTTATAATTAATTTGGACTTAGGTCCATGGGATTAATTATTTGATCGGCTAAGAATAAAAATAAATGTTGGGTTAATTAAAGGGCCAGAATAATTATGTTGGGTCCATGATGTAATGAATAATTATGAGACCTTTAATTAAATAAAAGGATTGTTGGGCTGTTGGGTTTTTGGCCCATAGAAAACCCAACGATCATTCAGAAACCCTAGAAAATAGAGAACAGACGTAATTTTTCTCTCTACAGAAAAGTTACAGAATGTCTGTTTTTCTCCACTCCACTCAAGAGATTTTCCGATCTTTTATTTTCCTTTCTGTTCACCCAGACAGATAGGGAATAGATTAGCAGATCTTTTGCATAGTAGATCAAGACGTCCAGATTCATTCCGCAGGACAGATCTCTGCAGGATTCGTCATTCCAGGTATCGTTCTCGAGCTCCAATGTGAGAAACTTAATAAAATCCTGGGACTCCGGATTCATTTCCTAGTGGATTCGAGATCCAGTCCCCTTCACTTATGAGCAGAAATACTAGTGGTCATATAGAAGAAGGGTTTCCTCAAACCACCATGACCTCTCAAAACTCCCCTAGATATGAGAGACCTTGCCAAATTTTGCCACTACCACAAGGATCATGGCCACGTCACGGAGAAATACTTCAACCTCAAACATGAATTGAGTAGTTATTAAAAGAGGGCCACTTGCAAGAGTTCCTCGCAAGGAACACAGGTCCCTCAAATCCGCCACCGGCAACTCTACACAATCAATGACCTCTGGTTAGAGAGATCAATGCCATACAGAGCAGGTCAAAGCTGGCTCTGGGGGAAGATTCAGAACCCCTGATAGTGTCATTTTAGATTGGGGATTTCCTGGAACACAAGATACTAGTTAACATCGGAAGTGCAGTGAATGTCTTATACAAAAAGGTATTTGATCAAATGGGGATAGACAAGAGCTCGTTGATAAGGTCAGACACCTCCCTAACTAGTTTCATTGGTAGCATTACCTACTCGGATGGGATTTTAAGGGTTCCAAATACAATCTACGTGGATGGTGAGGGGTCACCGTGGTCTTGGAATGGTAAGTGGTTGATGCTCTTGGAACCTATAATGCAATCATGGGAAGAAGGACGGTCATGGACCTGAAAGCAAACATTTCTTTGCTAAAATATTGCATGAAAATCCAAGTCGGAGGAGCCTGGGTCATCCTCCAAGGAGATAAGGAGCTCACTGCAAAATGTTACCTCACTGAAGGTAATACGGAGAGCTCAGCAAAGCTCCACCAAGAAGATTTCATCAGCCTCCTAAAGGAGAATGATGAATTCAGAATTCATGTAGCCAGCAGAGGAGAAAAGATCTTCCTTAATCCAGAATTCCCCAAGAAAGAGACAAAGATAGGCAAGTTTCTACCTTCCAAAATTAAAGGGAAGCTCGTTGATTCAATACAAGAATACCTAAAGGTTTTCACTTGGCAACCTACCAAACTTGAGTGGGTAGATCGAAAAATTGCAGAGCACAATTTTGGACTCAAACCGAGGGTCAAAGTAGTGAAACAAAAGAAAAGGACCTCTACGCCAAATTGAAACGAGGTCATAGCCCGAGAAGTTCAAGGTCTTCTCAATGCTGGAATTTTAAAGGCGGTAGTGTGTCCAGAGTGGTTCACTAATCCGGTGGTTATGTTGAAGAAAGAAGGGACTTGGAGAATGTGTGTGGATTTCACCACACTAAACAAATACTGCCAAAAGGATTCCTACCACTCTTGAGCATCGATCAAATAGTGGACTCAACAGTCGGCTATTAATGGCTATGCTTTCTAGTCGCCTACACAGGGTACCACCAAATTCCAATGGCAATAGAGCACATGGAAAAGACGTCGTTTATCATTGAGATTGGTTAATATTACTACACCAAAATGCCATTTTGCTTGAAAACGCAAGAGCAGAATTCCACTGAGCTATGCACAAGGTATTCAAAAACCAACTAGGGAGGGACATTAAGGTCTATGTGGACGACGTCGTGATCAAGTATTGAAAATATCAAGGAGACATTCCAGACATTGAGAGTTGTCCATATGAAGCTTAACCTTGAGAAGTGTTCCTTTGGGGTCTCGACCGGTAAATTCCTAGGCTTCATGATATCAAAACGGGGCATCGATGCAAACCTCGATAAAATAAAAGCGCTGCTAGACATCGAGCCTCCCAGAAACATTAAAGAGGTACAGAGTTTGACAGGAAAGATGGCGGAGTTGGGGCGCTTTATCAGCAAAATGGTGGACAAAAACGAAAAAGTTTACAACTTCATTGGGAAGTTGAAAGGCTTTTTAGTGGACTGAAGATTGTCAATTAGCTTTTTGGCAAGCTGAAGGACTTCCTGAGGAAGCAACCACAACTTGTCTATCCGAGGTCAGGAGAGGAGATTTTGATGTACTTAACAGCAACAAACATGGTAGTTAACTCGGTGTTGCTAGTAGAGATTTCGGGTTTTCAACTCCCTATTTAATATGTAAGCCGATTGCTCAGAGGTCTTGAAATTAGATATTCAGACCTCGAAAAATTTTTGTACCTCATTATCATTACCTCAAGGAAGCTAAAACCATACTTTGAAGCTTACCCAATAGGAGTATTAACCAATTTACCACTAAAACAAGCTTTGGAAAAGCCTGAGCTATCAGGCAGGTCAATGATGTGGTCTCTCTAGCTCTCTGGATATCAAATTGAATTTTAGCCTAGGAAAGTGATCAAAGCTCAAGCTCTCTTAGACTTTGGAGAAGAATGCACAAGTGCTCCATTGGAGCTCAAAAAAGCTTGTGAAAATAATATTTGGACCATGTACATTGATGGCTCCACAGAAAAGGAAAATTCTAGTGCGGGAATTGTACTGATCAGTCTTGTCGGAGTGAGAATCCCTAACTCTATGAAGTACAACTTCCCAACTTCGAATAATGAATCTGAATATGAAACTCTCTTAGTAGGTCTAAGAATTACAAGAGCTCTAAAAATGCAAAAATTATGTTAAAACATATTCACAAGTTATAGCCAGTTGGGTCGCTAGAGAAGATCAAGCTAGAGAGGAGAACATGATCAAATATCTCAGAAGAGTAAGGGATATCGCATCGAAACTTGAGCATTTCCTCATCGAGCAAATAACTCGAGAGCAAAATGCAAAAGTAAAAGCACTAACTAAAGTCCACTGAGAGATAGCTGGGACAAAAGCAAAATTGTTAGTGGAACAATTATACTCTCCCAGCATAAACCAAGAAGAGAACTTGGTTATAGAGGATCAGGAAGACTGGAGATATCCAATCCACAAATTCCTCAAAGATGGTGACCTCCCACAAGATACTAAAGAAGCGTGCCAAGTGCGGAAGTGGGCACCTCACTATGTCTTGATAGGAGATGACAAGGTATACAAAAGGTCATACACATGCCCAATACTCAAATGCTTAAACAAGGGACAAGGACAGTATGTCATTGAAGAAGTACACAGTGGAATATGTGGATCACACATAGGAGCAAAAACCGTTGCCAAAATGATATAGAAATTAGCCTTTGATGGTTGCAGACATCGAAAAGATCATACAGAAATGCACGAGCTACCAGTTACAGGGGAACAAATCACATGTGCCGCCAACAAGGTGTCAATCCATAAACACATCGGTACCTTTTGATATCTGGGGTATTGGTATTTTACGACCCTTCCCAAAAGGAATGGGAGGTGTCCAGTTCCTAATTGTTGCCGTTAAGTACTTCACCAGATGGGTTGAAGCTGAGCCAATGGCAATAATTTCATCACCTAAAGTCCAGTCCTTTGTATGTCGGAACATTATATGCAGATACGGGATCCTCGACTCATTCAAGAGTTCTGTGAAAACTTGAACATTTAGCAGAGATTGACCTCTGTAGCTCATCCCCAAGCTAACGGATTGGTTGAAGTTACAAATAGAACCATCTTAGAAGGTCTCAAGGAAAGACTCATTGAGCTCAAAAAGGAAGGTCACAAACCTTCCTGGCCAGATGAAATTCCAAGCATTTTGTGGTCATACAAAATCAGGCTTAGGAAGGCCACTTGAGAAACACCATTCAGTCTATGCTTTGGTGCAGCGGTAATAATTCTGATCGAGATCGGAATGAAATCCTTGAGACTGACGGAATATGATTCATTCTTAAACGAGGGGGAAAGAATGGCAAAAATCGACCTCCTTGAAGAAGTCAGAAACAAAGCAATGGAAACCGATAGAAGGTACAAAAGGCAGGTTACCAATTTATTCATCAAAAAAGTGAAGGAAAGGCATTTCACCATTGGAGAAAAGGTCCTCAAAAGGTAAGATGTAGGGAAACAAGGACAACTGGCCAAGCTACAAGAAAGCTGGAAATGACATTACATAATCGAAGAAGTCCACAAAGGAAGGAGTTATAAGCTAGCTGATCTTGAAGGAAGATAGCTCCTCAGACCTTGGAACATTTGCCATCTAAAGAAATTCTATGCTTGAAGCCTCTAACTTTGCAGACCTCGTGGATTCACTATATAGCTCAGGAAACTGTTTGGAAGGAGGTCACTGTACTAATTTGAATAAGGCATGAATAAAAGATAAGTTTTTCAGATCTTATTGAGATCTTACTTCATATTATTTGCTTTAGTTTTGAAGCCAGTTCAGATTATTATGCTTAAAGTATTAAAGCAAAGACAATATACTTGGGGAAAATATCAAGTTCATATAAAGAAAGAGGCCAAAAAAAGACCTCTAATGAGAGTATTCAATACAATGCAGAAATGTAAAGGGGTTGAGTATTCAAAAATATGAAGAAAGGAGACTGTAAAAATCCTATTCTATTACTGAAATCTAGCCTTCTTCTTCTTTGCCATCCTTGGGAGTCGTCAACTACCTCCTTCGTTGGCGATGGATAAGGGTTTCATCATCATCATCATCTTCTGGAGCTTCCAAGGAGCTCGGCAAGACCTAGGCTTCTACAGCTACTTCCATGCTAGCGATGCTTGAGGGTCCTACAGGATAACAGTTAGCATTCTCAAATGGTGGTCTACCTAAGGATAGGTGAATCGCTGGAAAAATATCAAGTACCGCATCAAAGTCAATGTGCAGGGGGCGAAAGGGGTAGTGAGTAACCAAGTCACCATAGCCAAAAATAGTAGTACCTTTAGGCCAAGCGAATGCCACAGGAGGAATGTCAGGAATCTTAATCCTCAACATGGCCAACCTCGGTCGCAATTACCTCTACCTGAGACGCCACCTGAGGGTCCTCCTTCTCCCAAGGCAGGGGGGCTAGAGCATCAGGGTGATATAACCCCTCATGGACCTTAGGGTAGGTCGTCAGGTCCCTATTGAGCTCCCGTAGCTTGTTAATTAGGACCACATAGAGCCTAAAGAATTGCGGAAGGTGGTTAGATTCTACATAGTCCCAGAAGATAGGAACCCCTTCAAGTTTGGCTAAGGACTGGGTGCCATTATCATCACAAATGCCTTGGATGTCCCCCAGCCTAGCCTCGAGCTCTAGAATGCTCTCCCTTTTGCTGATTAATGAGCTTATTCTTCTAGTTAACTTCCCCTAGAGTTGAAGACATAGCCAGATTCTCAGTGCTGGCCTCTCCAATCTCTTTCTTGCATTCTTCCAAAAGATTGAACACATCAGATGCAATCATATTAGCATTCTAATTCTCCAAGAGAGCTATTTCATCCTAGAGCCATAAGATCTAGGTAGAGAACTCTTGATCTTTCTTGGCCTTGTCAGCTTGTATCCTCAGGCGCCTTCCAAGGAAGACGTGGTTCTGCAAACAAAGAAAAAAGGAGGTCAGAAATACAGATAAGTCAAAAATGGAATCAACTGCAAAAATAAAAAGAGGTTGAAAAAACTTACAGCAGTGTGAAGGGAGGTTGTGAACTTGTCTAGTTCATCATCAGTTAGTTGTCAACATATCTCCTGATCAATTTTGGGCACACAGTCCATCAAGAATGACTAGGAGTGTGGCCATTGGAACAAAGAGTCCAAGGACTCCATCTCTAGGTCATGGACCCATCGGGCAATCCCTTCAGTAGTGTGGGTGGCCGGGGAAGCATTCCCTAGCCTCTTCAATGTATTCGTGACCCCTTGCTCGAGCAACCATCGAACTCCAGCCTTGACCTCGAGGTCGTCGTAGCCTTCCCCTTACCTAAGGAGGAAGGAGGGGCTCCCTTCTTAAAAGCAGCAGACTGAGAAGAAGTGGCGGAAGACAAGATAGTAATTTTTGAAGGCCTCTCCGAGGCTCGTAGAGCAACAACCTCAGTGATCCTCTTTAGAGCTGTCCGGGTCCTATCAGTTGCAGCAACCTTCTTCTAACGAGATTAGGGGATGGGGACCTTGACTGGGGTGGTAGCAGCAGTGGCGACAGTGGAGGCGGTTGTGGAAGCAACAGCAGCAGAAGAGGCATTAGCAGTGCCCCTAACTCCACCAGTAGGAGCTCATGGAGGATTGGATTTCAGAAGCCAGGAGGTGGTCCTCATTGCTGTCAAAAAAAAAAAAAAAACAGAAGGAAAAACTATTAGAACATAAAAGAATTCAGGATTTGCTAGACTCCCTAGTCCAGAAGGGCGAAGGAAAGTGACAGCCCAGGCAGTAAAGTACACTCGACACTATCATAGTAAGAGTTAGCTAGGTCAATCAAAACTGTTCTGTGTATTAACTACTCATTGGTCAGGTCAGGGAGCTCATTGAAAAAAGTGTGATTCATGTTCCAGTCCGAATAAGGCGTCTAGCAAAAAAGAAAAGATTTTTTCGATCCCTTACAAAGGACTAGTGAGGACCCACCAACTTATACTAACGATTAAATTGGAGGTACCCTTTAGAGGTGTTCTTTGGGGCTGAGGAGATGCCAACTCTAAAAAAGTTCCTAAAGAGCTCTAAGGAAACTGGAACTCAGTAAGGATGGCAGGTCACAATGAACGCGACTGCTACTTGAATGGAATTTGGGACAACTTGGGCAATGGGAAAGCCTAAAAAATAAACGATGTCCAGAAGCAAGGGGTGTAGATAGGGCAAAAGAATACCCCCTCAGAGATAGGTGGCGTAAAGGACTCTGTATCCAGGAGGCTTGCGGTAAAGGCATTCGCCTCCCATGGCAGTGACAATAAGAGGAAAAGAAAACTCAGTCACTGGAAAGTTCTTCAAATATTAGGAAGAGAGTTGTTGATGCAGGGTTGGTTTCAGATTAGGCTGATTCGGCTCAAGGTGGTTCGGATGTGGGGCATGTTTCGGTTCAGCAAGTTTCGATTCCACCATCAGCTCCACTACGTTCAGAACGTTTCAAGAAGAGGACGTGAGCTGCTTGAAGTACTGAATTGATGCCGGGCACGATTCCCGAGGTAATTGGTATGAGCTCGCATCGGGCTCAAATTTGACGGGATGACCCGGAACTGCCCAATGAACCAAAGCCATGGCTATGCCGTGATGCAAGGCATTTTTCAGCCATCCGGAGTCGTCTGGATGGAGTTTTTGGGCATTTTTCTATTTTTAGTGGCATTGTCGTAATTTTCAATTTTAAGTGAAAATTTCGTAATTTATTGTTTTCTAAGGGTATTTTAGCAGTTTCTTTTCTTTTCGATTCCGATTAGGTTTAGGGTTTGTTTTGGCTTTAAGAATAGTTTTGTTGTTTTCTTTTTTCGATAGATTTTGTTCAATTAATGTTGCCAATTTTTGGGTTACTCGATTTTCGACTACTTCAAAAATTATTCTACTCTTGATTTAATTTTCGGCTTCTAACTACTTGAGTTGAAGTTTGATTAGAAGGAATTTTGAATTAGATTTTTTTTCCATTTCTTGTTCTGCAAGTTTCTGAACCAGAACGAACCTCGGGTTTTCAATGAATCTCCGAAAACTTGAGATATCCGAATTTCATCCAGCAGCGCAAGTTTGTTTCCGTCTATGTCAATTGGTATCAGAGCCCAGATCCACCATGGTAGGAAGTAATCTCGAACAGAACCTTGCTGCATTAGTCGAAGCAATACAACAAGATCGGGAAGAGTTTAGGCGCGACAGGGAAGATTTGAGAAGGGAGATGTGGCTAGAGAGGGAGAGCCGTGATCGACAGATACAAGATTTAACACAGATGGTGCAGCGTCTAGCGTTAGACTGACAACCAGAATAGCCTGACCTTGATGGATTGCAACACGGGGTGGACGACGATGTCGAGGAAGATTTGGGGTTCGTCCGAGGGGAATGAGGGTTGGCTACCAACCGCCTAGAGACAATGTACATGAACCTATCGTTCTTCGTTGGGATCTAGGGTTTAAGATGGACGTCCCAGAATTTTTAGGATGGTTAGCGCCAGAAGAGTTCTTAGATTATATGAGCTCATAGGATGAACTTTTTTCGTTGAAGGAGGTTCCGGCGGAGAAGAAAGTATCATTGGTGGAGATGAGGTTCAAGATAGGGCTGCCACATTTTGGCAATCTTTCAGATATCAGAGATACCTTTATGGACTTCCAGTCTTGGACGATTGGGGATAGTTCAAGAGAGAGATGCGCAAGGAGTTTCTTCCTTTCAATTATCGACAGACTATGTTCAAGAATACACACTTGAGTTTTATTGGATGGTGGTGAGGAACTAATTGCGCGAAACTCAAGAACAACTAGTGGCACGTTATCTCCATGGGTTACGACCTGCTATTCAGGATGCTTTATAGGTCCATACCTTTACCACTATCACGAACGTGCAAACAAAGGCACAAGTCATGGAGAAGAGTTTAGCGAGGGCTAGTATTAGAAGTGTTGGATTTGGAAGAGGCTTCCTTCCTCCCCATGTTTCTCCAACAAGTAGCTCTTCGTCAGCATGTGTGGGTAGTTCTTCCACCCGAAATCAGTTCAGGAGAGGTAGTGCACAGCTCGGCCAAGGGTTAGGTAATGCTCCGAATAAGTTTACCACCAATAATAAAGCTAATGTGAAGTGTCGCAGATGTCAGCAGCTGGGGCACTATGCGAATGAGTGTTCGAGGCTAAGGTCGCAATTACTGATTCAGGAGGGCACTGAAGATGAATCTGAAGAGTACGTTGGTGATGATGTGTATGAAGAGGAGGATACGTGTTATGTCGCACCTGAGGATATCCGAGGAGATAGTTTGGTTTTGAGGAGGATTTGTTTAGCACCCAAAGCCGATGAAGATTGGAAACGGAGAAACATCTTCACAACCCCGTGCACAATAAAGGGGAAGGTATGCCGAGTGATAATTGATACAGGGAGTTGTGAGAATGTAATCTCACAAACGGCAATGCAGAAGCTTCAGTTGATGACGAAACCTCATCCAATGCCATACTGGTTGGGGTGGCTAAATAATAATACCGAGGTTAGGGTTTCAGAGCAGTGCTGGTTAGAGTTCTCGTTTGGACCTCAATATTCTAGCACTATCTTCTGTGATGTCATCCCAATGGATGCCTCTCATTTACTACTCGGCAGGCCATGGCAATACGACAATCATGTGACCTGTGATGGGTTCACACATTGTTATACTATCAATCGAGTTCCAAAGAAAGTGGTACTTCAACCCTTGCGTGAGGGAATGGTAAGAAGACAATTATTTGCTTGCCACTGAAGGAGTCTGAGGAAGAGGTAACTGAGTTTAAGCTTTGTTTTGCTTTAGTTCCGATTGACTTGTTGACATCGGACAGCAGTGAGGCCAAGTTGGAGATTAAAGAACAAGTGCAAGAGTTGTTGGCTGAATTTGCAGACTTATTGCCGAATGAGTTACCGGCTGGGTTGCATCCGTTGAGGGATATCCAACACCAGATAGATCTAATGTCTTGTTCTATTCTTTCGAACAAGGCGCATTAATGAATGTCCCTATAACAACATGAGGAGTTGAAGCGGCAAGTGATGGAGTAACTTGATAAAGGGTTTATTTGGGAGAGCATCAGTCCCTGTGCGGTGCCTACTTTATTGGTACCGAAGAAGGATGGCACATGGAGAATGTGCGTGGACAGCCGCTCCATTAATCGTATAACAATTGAGTATCGGTTTCCGATTCCACGACTCGATGACATGTTGGATCAGCTAAGTGGGGCGGCTATCTTTTCGAAGATAGACTTGAAAAGTGGCTACCACCAACTCTGAATCAAACCTAGAGATGAGTGGAAGACGGCTTTCAAGACGAAGGATGGGCTCATCGAGTGGCTGGTCATGCCTTTCGGTCTCTTGAATGTGCCCAGCACATTCATGAGGCTCATGAATCAGGTATTGCTTCGTTTCCTTGACGATTTTATGGTAGTAAAATTTGATGATATACTTGTATATAATCGGGTGGAGGAAGAACATTTGTAGCACCTACGGTTAGTTTTGGCTACCTTGGGAGATCACAGTTTGTTTGCCAATCGGAAGAAATGTAGTTCGATGGTCGACAAGATTGTATTCTTGGGGTATGTGGTTTCGGCAAGAAGGATTCAGCCAGATGATGCTAAGGTTCAGACAATCCGTGATAGGCCTGTACCAAAGAGTGCAACTGAGGTTCGGTCTTTTCATAGGTTGGCATGTATCTATCGTCGGTTTATCAGCGATTTTAGTGTGTTGATGGCACCTTTGACTGATCTTTATAATGCCAAGGTGTTTGAGTGGACAAAGGCAGCTCAAGAGGCATTTGATGTGATAAAGGAAAAACTGACAAGTGCATCAGTGCTTGCTCTACCGAATTTTGACAAGGTATTTGAAGTGGATTGTGATGCTTCGAAAGTAGGAATAAGAGCGGTTTTGAGTCGGGAGGACCGAAGTTGAACTACTCAACTCACGATGTCGAGTTCTATGCTATAGTCCGAGCTCTCCAACACTGGTGGCATTACTTGATACAGCGGGAATTTGTGCTGTACTCTGACCACTAGGCTTTGAAGTTTTTTCAGGGGTAGCATCGACTTAGTGATAGGCATGCTAAGTGGGTGTCAGCACTTCAGGAGTTCAGATTCACCTTAAAGCATGAGTCAGGCGTCGTGAATAAGATGGCTGACTCGTTGAGTAGGCGTCGAACGTTGCTTAACATGATGCAGGTTGTCACTTTGGGCTTTGAGGGATTGAGAGAGTTGCTACGGGATGATGCTGACTTCAGTCCTGTTGTAGAGGTCGTGCAGCAGTAGGAACGGAGTGATTATGTGCTCCATGATGGCTACATTTTCTGAGGTAACTGCTTATGTATTCCTGACAATTCGTTGAGATTGTTGATTGTTCAGGAATTACACTCACAAGGGCATTTCGGCAAAGATAAGACAACCAGCTTGATCAAGGAGAAATTTTACTAGCCAAGTATTGACAAGAGTGCCCAAGATTTCGTTAAGTGATGCCGAGGTTAAGTGATTCCGGATGAGCCATGGACGGATGTGTCAATGGATTTTGTCTTAGGTTTGCCGCCTACTCAGAAAGGGTTTGACAGCATCATGGTTGTGGTGGATAGATTTAGCAAGATGGCTATCTTCATTGCTTGCAAGAATTCCATGGATGCGAGCAAGATTGCCGACTTGTACTTTGGGGATGTGGTGCGTAGATTTGGGTTGCCAAGGAGTATCTTGTCTGATCGGGATACAAAGTTCAAGAGCCATTTTGGCGAGAGCTTTGGAAGCGCATGGAGACTACTCTGAAGTTTAGTAGTCCATACCATCCATAGACGGATGGGCAGACGAAAGTGGTGAATCGCACCTTGGGGAACATGTTGACGGCGCAGGTCAAGTCTTTTGGGACTTGGGATTCTGTGCTTACAAAGATTGAATTTGAATTTAATTACTCTGTGAACAGGTCCACCAAATTTTCTCCCTTTCAGGTTGTTTTGGGGTGGAATCTGAGAGGTCCGCTCGATCTTGCTATCCCTGATCTCGGTTCGGCCCCAAGGAAGGTGAAGGATCGTCTGGTTGACCTAGAGTCCATTCATGCAACTGTCAAAACGAACTTGGAGGAAGCTTATGCTCAGTACAAGTTGCATGCGGATCAGTCTACACGAGACGTCTAGTTTGAGGTAGGTGATCTGGTTTGGGTCACTTTGTCCAAGGAGCGGTATCCTATTGGTAAGTATCATAAGCTCAAGGACCGGAAGGTTGGCCCGTGACAAATCTTAGAGAAACTTGGTGTCAATGCTTATCAAGTTGAATTGCCGGATGAGTTTAGCATTTCCAATGTTTTTAATGTTCAGCATCTTTCATCCTTTCATGGTGATAATCTGAGCTTGAGGACAAGCTCAATTTTGGGGGGGGGGGAGGGGAGTCTGACGCAGAGCTGGTTTCAGATCAAGCTGATTCGGCTCAAGGTGGTTCAGATGTGGGCCATGTTTCGGTTCAGATGTGGGACCATCAGTTCTATGACATTCAGAACGTTTGAAGAAGAGGACGTGAGCTGCTTGAAGTACCGAATTGATGCCGAGCATGATTCTCGAGGCAACTGGTACGAGCTCGCATCGGGCTCAAATTTGACGGGGTGATCCGGAACATCCCAACGAACGAACATCACGACAAGGCATTTTTCGGCCATTCGGAGTCATCTGGATGGAGTTTTGGGCATTTTTCTATTTTCAATGGCATTGTCATAATTTTCAGTTTTAAGTGATAGTTATGTAATTTGCTATTTCTAGGTATTTTAGCAATTTCTTTACTTTTCGATTCCGATTAGGTTTAGGGTTTGTTTTGGCTTCAAGAATTGTTTTGTTGTTTTGTTTTTTGGGCAGATTTTGTTCAATTAAAGTTACCAATTTTCGGCTTAATCGATTTTTCAATACTTCGAAAATTGTTCTACTTTTGATTTAATTTTCGGCTTCTAACTACTTTAGTTGAAGTTTGGGCTCTGAATTGTTTGCTTCCTTCTGCGTCAGTTGTTCTGGGCTCTGAATCGTTTGCTTGATAAATACAGAAAAGAAAGAAAACAGAAGGGGTTGTAGAGAGAACGCATTGAGAACAAAGAATTCGCAAGCAAGAGAAAGAGTTTAGGTAAGTCCTAAAATATTGAAAAGACTCCTAATTTATATAAGATAAGGAGTCATTTAGGTTGATAAAAAGGATCTGGTATGCTAGGAGTCGAGGCAATTTCCAAAGCTGACGATCCTCGTCTTCCCTAAAAACTAGCCGTTATAGAGAAAACGACGTGACCCTTTAGAAATTGATGTAATTTAGGCTCCACGCCATTGAGCTCCCTATGCCTAAAGGGGGGTAATTGATGTTTACATCCGAACCGATCCAACAAAAGGATTGATGCGGATCCTCTACTTCAAGATACGAGCAGCCCCAATTGTCTCGGAATGGGCTGAAACTTGACTAGGCTACTAAAGACAGTCTAATGAGCAATATGCATAGCTTTGCTATGATCTATAAAGTTTTTCTGCCATCCGGGGTCATCTTGATGGGTTTTTTGGGCATTTTTATGTTTTTCAGATTATTATTATTATTATGTTTTTTTCTTTATTATTATTATTTCTGAATCAGATTAGGATTCTTTTCTTTAAATTCGATTAGAATTCTTTTAATTAATTCTAATTAGGGTTAGGAGTTATTTTATAAATATTTCGTTGTCTTAGTTTTAAAAAACGAAGCTTTGTTTTTCGACATTATTCCAGGAATCGAGTTCCTTCTTTTTTACTTTGTGTTTTGAATTGCAATTCAAGTTAGGCCAAAATCGTGAGTGATCATGCAAAACATCCCCTGTTTCTTTTTCCTATTCAGTTGTTGTCAGATAATTGCAGACGATCCAAAAATCATCCTGTAACAATAATTATAGGAGAAATGGGCATGACATGGATGAGTCAACTTAAACAGGCAAGACCCGGACAAAGTCAATCCAAATGGGCTCAAGGCCCTAACCTTCAATACCTGAAAGTCAGACTCACGAGGTCAAAGAGGAAAGGTGAGTAGCGACTTTCTACCACTGACCTCCCAGGTCACCGATGCCCTAAACGAGCTTAGGAGAGGTCTTACCGAGCCACAACCTTCAACTCGGTAAGCTCCAATCTGTTTCATATATCTTTCATGCCACGACCAACTGTGCATGACTCCTAACATGCCCCATGAGCCCACAATCACTCAGCGCAACCTCCCAGAAGAGATAGTCGAGACCTTCAATGTCGGCGAGTAGGTCGTGAAATTGGTCTAAAGGTCAGTTATTGAGCTCGTAACTCTCGACCAGAGATGTGAACGACAAGATATCCAAATCGAGGGAAACTCCAAGAGTTTAGGAGCAATTGGCGGGATACAATATGATCTCACAACTATCCTAATTACCTACTGTCCCGTAATAGAAGAGCCTTAATCAAAGAGGTAACTGACTTCATCTTAATATATAATCAAATAATAAATCAATCTACAGACAAGGATAGTGTTTTTGGACTTAGGTATCAGAGATCTTCCCCAGGCAATAACCCACTCCGATGACCTACTTTTTTTCTCTTGGGTTGTGATCACAGACACCATCGCAGTTTGAGGTGACCCGAAGGTTACATCCTAGCTGCAACAGCTAGATTGTGTCAAATTCAACCATCTTATGTTTTGAAAAATGTTTTTTGAAGTGGTACGGTGGAGTTTAGTATATTTTGGATTTTGCCCCCAAATTATCCCTACCTAAATTCACGTATGCGTGAGTGGAATTTGTCAATACTCAATGGCCAAATTGGATAGCAATGCCAATTTGGTTATATTTTGATAGTTAAAGTGTGTCAAATGTGCCAAAAAAAAAAAAACAAAAAACAAAATAAAGAAATAAAGAAAAACTAAAGTGCAAAAACCAAAATATCAAAAAGTTTAGGGTGTCCAGGCCTTTTTTGAGCTAAAAAGTTTATAGCGTCACAACTTTACTTCCTGTAGACTTTATGCTTTTCCTATTGCATTTAACATAACTAAGATTCCAATTTCCAAAGTAGTTGAAATTGAACTTTTTTGTGTGGTTTTTTTGAGGTTAGATTTATGGAATGCTTCCAGAAATCACAATATTTTTTAGTATTTAAATAATACCTGATCGGAGAAACATATACGGCCCTTACAAGTCAACATAAACGAGTAAGACCCAGATGAAAGTCAACCCAAATGGGCCTAAGGCCCCAACCTTCAATACTTGAAAGTCAGAGTCACAAAGTCAACAAGGATAGGTGGGCAGGGACCTGTTACCACCAACTTGCAAGGTCACCGACCTCCTAAATGAGCTCTTGAGAGGTACCACCAGACCTCGGACCATGACCTAGTAACTCCCAACTCGTCTCATACATGTTCCATGCCACAACCAATTGTGTATGACTCCTATCAATCCCCATGAGCCTGTGATCACTTGGTGCAACCGCCCAGAAAATACAGTCGAGGCTCTGGACATCCACGGACAGGTCACGAAGTTGGTCTAGAGGTCGCCTAGTGATATAGTAGCTCTCGAATAGAGACTTGATTGGCAAGATATCCCAACCAAGGGAAACTCGACGACTCTAGGAGCAGTTGGAGGGATTCTATGGTCTCATAACTACCCTAATTACCTTTTCTCACGTGAAAGCAAAGTCCTAATCGAAGAGGTAATTGATACTTTTCTATATAATCAAATCATAATCAATCTACGGACAAGGAAAACGGTCTTTCTGAGAATTTATTTTGATTACTCTCCGAGTACTGACTTAGGTGTCAGAGGTCTTCCCTGGGCACAGCCCACCTCTAGTGACTTTCTCTACTTTATTCTCAAGTTGCAGTCATTGATGTCATCACGGTTTTGGGGTGACCCGGAGTTCAGGAAGTCGGAGATTGCCGATTCAAAATCATGATGTTCCTTATCATATTATCTTGTTTTATAATCAAATATGTAACATGGTCATTTATTACCATTATATCTATGTCTATTATCATTTGTTAAAATGTTATTGTGTGGGTTCTTAACATTTTTCTGTCATGTTTGTAGTTTTTAAAATCTTTAGTTGAAAGTATAGAAAATCTCGTTTCTCTTTCTTAATCTTTCCTTTATATTTTTGCATAAAATCTTGTAGTACTTTGTCTTATGCAATTTATATGATCTAAAAGCGTTATCCCAATTATGGCATACAAGGTGAAAAGATGCTCTATCGGTGACAAATAATTTATCGATTATTAATTCCAAAATATCTAGATGTAGGTTAGACAAATCTTTCTCGGGCTTCATATGTTTTCATTCATTCATTCATTATTATTATTATTATTATTATATATAAATATATATATTTTTTTGTAAATAGTATGCAAGCAACAGTATATAAACAGTAATAGGAATAATAGTAATATTATTTTATATTATCACAAAATAAAACAGATATACAAAATCTCTATTTTCCCTATCTAATCTACCATTAAGATATTCTTTAAAATAGTAATTACTATGTTTATAATCATTTCTAACAGCAATATCACAGTTTATACATGTTTCTTGAAAATTTTGTCTATCAACAACAAAACATTTAGATGCAATTAGTTCTAATATATCAAGCCGTAGCTCTGAGTTATCTCTTTCAGGTTCCATGTTCATTCCCTAAATATAAAAATCATATTATTCTAAGATCATAAAATTTTCCAATTGATATAAAAAGGTCCACGATGCTTCCGTAGCTTAGTTTCTGCTTTGACCAGTATTACTCCGGGTATCCTGTGGAACTTTTAACGTGCATCTCAGCACCAACCTTAAACCAAGTAACTTTCCTATCGTCCCTTCAAAATAACCCAGCACAGCCTAAATTCATTTTCTACCTTTAGGCTTAAGGAGACTTGGGTATAGAGTATATGGGAACTTTTGTGTATAAACTGACAAAAGTTTAAGAGCAAAGAACAATACTCTTTTCTATAGGGAATAAAAGGAAATGATTTTATTCACTCATGCTTGAAAACTTACAAAAATAGTAAGGGTTTACAACACACAAAAGCTAGAAATCTTTACAAAACAAACTAATGCAAAGGCTGAAATTTTTCTACCTTTCTCTCTCCCTCCCGGTTTTTTCTCTCTTTTTCTGATTTTTTCTTCTCTTTTTTCTCCCGTCTTTTGAGCTTTCCAAACACCCTTATTTATACTAATTTGCAGCTGAAATAATTACATTACATTAACTTTGATGTTATCTTCTTTTGCTGAAACTTGGTGAGGTGGCTGTCATTTTGTGGAGTTGGCAGCCTCCATCTATTTTTTGGCTGCTTAGAGCTTTGTAGACTCTAATCTTAGCTTGTAAAAAGTCAAGACTTCATTAAAGCTTGGCTGAATCTTCTTATTGCTGCAAGAAAATTTTTGTCGTTTTCCAGCTTTCTGTCAAAATCTCATTTGTCGCTGGTACTAGTATCACACTCCATCTTCTCTTTATCTTTATTGTTTTGACATGCGGGACAGATGTTTCCCCAGTGTTGCCTTAGTTGGCAAATTTTTCTTTGAGCTTAAGGGCTTGACTTGATTTGTCCACATTCAAGCATTCTTATCTTCATCTTTAGATATTTGTCCGCTGATGGCGGTGTTGATCTAACTGGTGCTATCATTATTGAGGAGTGACATTTCATGCCCCCATATGTACCGAAACCTCTCTTGAAACAGCTTTCCATACTTTGGAGTACTATTCTAATTCCGAGTGCTCTCCAATAATGAACATCTTCATTTTTGTGTTTGACAAAATGTTTCTCCATATCTTGTGCCTTGATTGCAAAAGTCTCTGCTTTCCCCAATTGAATAAAATGATAAGAATTGTATACTTCATCTTTGTAGAAATCAGGGCTTGCAGATAAGAATTTAAGAACCAAGACATCTTGTGGTGTAATCGTCGGGTTAAGCATATAACAATCTTTAACTCCCTCTTTCACCCAAAAGTTTAGTGCACTGATCTCAGGGAAATTAGGATAAGTCATAAATATCGAGTTAATAGCTCCAAAATTATACCAATATCGAATTTCATTTGGGTCTGTATCTCCCAAAAAATTTATACTAAGATAAATCCCAGAAAAATCTAAGTAGCGATTTTCTATATTTTTAAGAGATAATAATTCTCTTATAATCTCACTGTGTTTGCTTTATGGCAAAATATCGAGATTTCTAATAAGAATATCGGAAGGAATCTTTATCCTTTCGGGGCGTAGAGAAATATCTTCTGATTTACCGTTATCCTTGCTTACCGGGTTTGAACATTCTTCAATGTCCGGAATCTCGACCTTCTCTAGTTTTGTCTTTTTCAATAAATTATCCGCAACTTCTTTGGCTACTGAATAGTTACCTATCTTTGAAATTATCAAGGCACATTCTGCCTTTAGTAGGCTTTCAATCTCTTCTACACTTTAATAGTGCGCAATCTCATTGATTTCAGTAACATTATGCTTTATCGACTGAATTTGAGCATCCATTTCATTAATCATATTGATGATCCTTTTCATGAGTTATGCCATTTCTGGTCAGAAAATGTGCTAAAACATTTTTGTCAGATTTAATGATTTCAATATCAAAAGAGTATTCAGATAATAACATCTACCATCTAATATATCTCTTATATTCAGGTTTCGAAGGTAAATTATTCTGAATAAATGCCTTAACCAGTGTATTATCAGTTCTTAATTTGAATCTCTTAGGCAATAAAAAATAATAAAGCTTTTGACAAATTTTTACTATGGCTAAGAGTTCTTTTTCATTTATATGATATCTAGTCTGAGTATCTGAAAATGTTCGAAAACAATATCTACATATGGCTTCTTACGGAGAATCTATTTTTAGAATTCCGCTCCATCCATATTCAGAAGCATCAGTTTCTAATATCAAGTTATCACTATCTTTTGGTAATTGTAATTTGTTCAAATCTTTGCATTTTTCTTTTTTCTCTTTGACTCTATCCTCTAAATATCTATTGAACTCAAATACTTTATCTTTCTTAAGTATCACCTGTAAGGGTTTTCTTAGACATGTTTAGTTTTGAATAAAATCAGAAGCATAATTTAGCATTCCAAGAAAGCTCTCTACTTGTTTTTTATCTTTTAGTCTATCTGGAAAGACTGATATTTTTTCAAGGATATGACTCTGCAATTTTATTCCAATTCCATCTACCTGCATTCCTAAAAACTCTATCTCATTTTGAAGAATCTTTGCCTTTCTTTGTGACAAAACTAATCCATTTTTGGGACATAGATTAACAAATATATCAAGATGTTTTAAGTGCGAATCTAGATCATCAGATAAAACTAAAATATCGTCAACATAAACAAATAAGAAATTATAATCTTTAAATATATTATCCATTTTTCTTTGAAATATTTGTGGTGCCTTTTTTAATCCAAATGGCATTACTAGCCATTCGTAGTGTCCCCGTGGAGTAGAGAAAGATGTGTAAGGGATACTATCTTTGTGCATCTTTATCTGTCAAAATCCACTTTTGCAGTCGAATTTAGAAAATATATTTTTATTCTTTGTCCAATTTATTAAACTTTCTTTATGCGATAGAAAGTATCCATCAAATATAGTAGAGAAAGCTGTGTAAAGGATACCATTCTAGCTTTATTTCTTACTATTTCTGCATGGTTTCTAACCATAAAGCTGGCGAGCTATGAGGAGATTTACTAGCTCTAATCATTTTCTGATTACTGAGTTCTTGTATCTGAATTTTAAATTCTTCTTGATCTTCTGGACTATATCTCATGGGTGTTACCCTAATAATTTTGTCTTTATCTTTCATTTCTAACTTGGCTTCTATCTTATTCTTTTCCCAAAATTGGAGTGGGTTTTCTGAGAAACATTCCTCTAATCTATTTTTTATTCTTTCTATCTCATTGTCAAATTTTTTGAACATAACTTGGTATTGCAATAAAGGTGTTCCTTTAGGCAAAATCGGTTTTTCTTTGTATCCATTATCACCACGTTGGGCTGTGCGGGGTTGAAATCTAATAGGTAAATGCTTTTGATATGCATTTCGTAATCATTTTACTGCTATCAAATGTTTACATGGTGTCTTAAAAATCAACTGATATAAGGTAGTATCAAATGTAATCTTATGAAATAATTGTAAAAAATTGTTTCCTAGTAGGATGTCTGTTCCAAGATTATAGATAATGTCAAAATAAACATAGAAATACTTGATGAAAATTTATATATTTACTTTACTGGTCATAATCGATACCCAAATCAAGGGGGGTGAGGACAATAACCAAAAAAATGACCAAGAAGTTCCTAATATAGATATTAACCAGTTCATAAACGATGAGCCTACAATAGATGATAGTAGTTGGGGATATAGATCCGAATAATGGATTGTGAAATATGTGACAAGATTGCTAAAATAAATAGCTTAGACAGAAGCATAAAAGATTGTAAACAAGAACAAAGATATTGGGAATTTTGATCAGTCTATCTTATTCTAAACTTACCTACTGAAAAGTCTACAACAATTCGAGAAAAAATTGATGACTTAATCATTTTGGGAGTAAAACTAAAACTTAAATTAATAAAGAAACATAAAAAACTAGCTAAGCATTACAGAGAAGATCATTTAAATGGATAAATACCAAAAGTTAGAAGAACAAGATAGTCCATTAAAAATAGAAAAAGATCTAACAGAAGTACAAAAAACGATAATTTATTTCAGAGAAAAGATACTTAAAGAATTACAGGATATTAATAAGCTACTTACTGATAAGAGATCCGATGAAATTAAGATAGGAGATAGGAATCAGATTAAAAGACACCTAGAAAAAATGAAAATACTAGAAGGATATGGTGGAAATAATTTAAAATGGTAACCTCAGATTTTGAAAATGAAAATTATGAGGTAGATAATTTAATTAAACAGATTGGAGATTGAATGCTTCAAGAAGATAATTTTATAAACATCAAGCCTAATTATGTGATGAAAACCGAATGGAATCCTAACATAAATGATATACCTAGTACCAGTGGTGGTCAACCTACTACAAGACGAACCAGTTTTGATAAGTCTACAAGAGGTTATGTAGGAGTTCAAGCCACAATGAATAAAACACCTCTAGGAGATATTAAAAATGAACTGAATAATCCATTTGGCATTTACTTAGACTTAGATTGTGTTAAAAACACTGAAGAAGTAATAGATAAATGGGAGAAGTTCTTATGGATAGCTGTATTTGTTAATAAAATGGATTATGAAATAACTAAATGATTCTTCGAACGAAGCCTAGTCAATTGCATCCTTAGGTTTTGGCAAAATATTGAAGAGGAAACCAAAAGATACATAGTTGGTGAAGACGATAACATAGCCAATTACATCTCTAGAGCTACTGAAGCTATAAGATTAGACTTTACTGGAGAAGGAAACTTCCTAAAGGATGCAGGAACCATTAATAAATATATGATTGCATTGTTAAAATTACAATTATGTGATATATGTGAGATAGATAGACATATATGTGTCTTTCAAGATTATTATTATCATATTTATAATAGAGTTTCTGATACACACACATATTTACCATTGTTTTTTGCAAAGATTCCCGACCCTTGGGGTAAGAAATTGATAGATACCTATAACC
>JAOXNR010035496.1:0-21475 GCA_028571225.1 Parsonsia alboflavescens | reverse complement strand
GAAGAGAAGAAATGCTTGACTTTACAACTTTGTATGAAGCACAACCATCAATGGAGGCTGAACCAAGGAAAGTGTTCCACATATTGATGATAGAGGACAGCAAGGAGGAGTGATTAAGTAAGAAATCAAGCATTGGAAGTGTGGCTGGACGAGCCGGACAGTTGGTGAAAAACTGCCAGAAATTTTTGAAAATAATCCTCTGTTTTTGGCAGCCTAGTTGTCATGACTTTAGTTGAACTTTTCCACTTATTTTTAGCTGCTATCTTTATGTACTAAGCTAGCTTAAGAGGCCTAATTAAGTCTCTAATCATAGTCCATCATTTGTATTGCATTAGAACAACTTACTCGACAAACACTTTTCAGAAATTTGGTTGAATTCCAAATGGATTCAAATGGGTTATTTGACCGAAAGTTGCCTGGGCTCTTCTAGGGTTCTTAGTAAAACTTTAGGGTTTATCAATGCTTAGCTAGGGTAATTGATTTGCGTTGAAGAAATCCAAACTAATAAATCATATTGGAAGACAATCATGGTCGTTAGTCACTAGCTTGAATCTCTTGTTGAAGTCTTGGGAAAAATTTTCGATTATGAGTGACCATGGGTTTGGATAGATAGATATTGAAATTTCAACCATAATTCAAGTGAATCACATCATAGGAGTACGTCCCGTTGACACATAATCTCTCCTGTAAGAGATTTCTTCTAGGGCAGCCACCATGGTTTCTAAGAGGTTGGAAGGAATGGACACCGGACTCCAACCAGATCTTTATGGTATGGGGTTGTTGCCATTGTTGGTCTGGTCAGTGTGCCTCCATCCACCACTCTCATGCTCGGATGAAGGATTCACCAGGATCCTCTGAGATAGCCTAGACAGCGATGGTCTTGGCTGTTCTTGTTGATCAACTAGTCCTCGATTATTGTTATTGTCCCCCGTTAGGGCTGGGCCTTTTGGCACTGCCTTTCCTGTACACAATTGCCTTCTATCTGGCAGTCTGCCACGACATGGTGCCTGAACGCGTGTTGGTTGTGAATGAGTCATCACGATTCATTATTTTTTTTTTTTGTGTATAGGGAAGAAAGTTAGGCTTTAGAGTGTTATTCCCACAGACAGTGCCATAAGTGATGGAGCTCAAAAGTAGCCTCCGGGTCGCCCTGAACCTTGATGACTTCTGTAACAACTTGAGAAGACAAGGATTAGGCCAACAGAGTGGGTTGTCGCCCAGGGAATAGCTTTGATGCCTAGGTCAGTATTATGAGAGAATAATCTTTAGTAAATTATCTCAATCTACTATGTTTTGCCCATGGACTCGTCAATTACGTGACCGTAGGCAATTAGGATAATTGTTAGATCGTGTCATATCCCGCCAATTGCTCCTAGAATCATGGAGTTTCCTTAAGTTGGGATACCTTGCCATTCACTTCTTTAGTAGAGAGCTACAAGTTCACTAATAACCTTTAAAACAACTTCATGACCTGCCCATGGTTGTCGAAGATCTTGACTCTCTTTTCTGGGAGGTCGCTACAAGTGATTATAGACTCATAGAGTGTGTTAGGAGTTGCACACATTTTGTCATGGCATGGAAGGTGTATGAGACGGGTTGGAGCTCATCGAGTCGAAGAGGTCGGTGGTAGGAGGTCGCTGGCCACCTTTCCTCGGGGACTTGTCAGTTAAACCTTCATGTATTGGAGGTCGGGGCTTAAGCTCATTTGGATCAGTTTACTCGTGTCGTGCCCATTTCTCCCATCAATAGCAGCTTATACATTGTCTATTGACGCAGACCAAAATGCTTCCAGTAAAAGAACAATAGAAAAATGAATGGAGATTAAAACCCAAGGTTTCAAAGCTACACTGACATTAATGGGAAAGAAAAAAAATGGAAAACAACATATGAAAATTTCACAACAAAAGCATAAAGAAACTATCGGGAATTGAATAATCAATTAAACTCTTGAAATTAACAATGTCTTGCTGATAGAGCTCAAGAGTAGCCTCTGGGTCACATCGGAGTGGACTGTCAGTCGAGGAAGAGCTTCGATGCCTGAGTCAGTATTCTGAGAGAGTAATCTTGTGTAATTAACTCCAAAAACACTTTCCTTGTCCTTAGACTCATTACAATTTTATTATATATTAAGATGAAGTAAGTTACCTCTTAGATTAGGGCTTTTCTATTACATGATAGTAGGCAATTAGGTTAATTGTAAGATCATGTCAGATCCCACCAATTGCTCCTAGAATCATGGAGTTTCCCTTGGTTGAAATATTTTGCCATTCAAGTCTTTGGTCGAAAGCTACGAGCTTGCTAACGAACCTTTAGAGCAACCAGTTCCTGGAAGTCAACGGTTTCAACTATCATGGGAGATGTTAGGAATTGCACACAATTGGTCGTGGCATGGAAGATGTATGAGGTAGATCGGAGCTTACCAGGTCGAAGGTCGTGGTCTGGTAAGACCTCTCCTGAGCTCGTTTAGGAGGTCAATGACCTAGAAGGTTGGTGGTAGCAAGTCACTGCACCTCTCCTCATTGACTTCGTGAGTTTGACTTTCAAGTCTTGAAGGTTGGGGCCTTGAGCCCATTTGGCTTGACTTTGTCGTGGTGTTGCCTGTTTCTCCCATCATTACCCACCTTTAGGCCGAGAGAATTCAAAGGTCGTGGGGCCTAATTTACCATATTAAAGTCATGACTTCTGAAGGGTTATGCCATTTTCTCTCTAATGGCTAGTTTTTGGGAGGTGACATGCCTCATCAGTTTTAGCAGTTACCTCGGTTCCAAGTGTACCGAATCCTTTTCAGCAACCCAAAAGACTCCTTATCTCATATAAATTAGGAGACTTTCAAAGATTTTAGGACTTACCTAAACTCTTTCTCTTGCTTTGCGAACCCTCTGCTCCCAAGTTTCCTACAATATTCTCTGTTTCTTTCTAAAGCTTTCTTCTTTCTCTTTGTGAGGCAGGTGAACCAATGAGTAGAACAAACCCTTCCTAATCCTCGAAGGAAATTTCAAAGAGTGAGTTCTTCTTTTTCTTCTCCTGCCTTTTTTTTTGAAAGATTTTTATCTTTTCTTTTTTCCAAATTAGAGATGTCCTATGCATCTCTTGCAATGTCTTTTGAGTCTAATACTCCTTCTTTCCATTCTAGAGAGGTAGCACCTCCTCTTTCTAATGTCGATTTGGAGATTATGCTTTTTTACTCTCCCCTAGTTTCTATAAGAGCTCCCCTAGTTAAGAGCAATGTCCATGTCTTCCTCTTTGGACTCCACTGATATTTTTGAAATCAGTGGGGAGAGGGGGTTGGAAAAAGGCGACATTGTCGTTGCGATAAATTGTGAGCAAACTTATAGTTGGCGTACAAGACACATACTCCTTTACATCACCAGCCTGAGAAAGGGTATTCTTCTACCCTTCCCGCACCCCTTGTTCCCAGATATCACTTACTTCTAGGGCTTTCCCATTGCCCAGCTTGTCCCGAATTCCATTCGGGGCAATAGTTGCTTTCATAGTGACTTGCCATTTCTCTCAAGTTCCAGTTTCTTTGGAGCTCTTTAGGAGCTTCATTAGGGTGGGCATCTCCTCAACTTCAAAGAACACCTCTAAAAGGTACCTCTAGTCTAACCCTAGGTATAAGTTGGTGGGTCCTTTCCAGTCCTCTGGGGGGTTTGGAAAAATCTTTTCTTTTTCACCAGACTTCCAAGAAATCTGATCCGGTCCAAGCCTTATCCGTATTGGAATCTGAACCACTCTTTCAATGAGCTCCTTGATTTAACCAGCGAGTAGCTAAGGCACATAGCCATCCTGATTGACTTAGCCAATTCTAAAAATGTTAGGTTCAAGTGTGTTTTACCGGCCTGGCACGTCACTTTTCTTTGTGCTGCTAAACTAGGGAGTCTAGCAGAACGCCACCTCCCCTTAGCTACGAGAGCTATGGGGATTTCCCCCTCCAGAAGGGAGCTTTTCTGCGTTTTCTTTCTACTTGTCTTAACTTTTTTTGTATTAACAACTTCTTTTTTTTTGTTTTGACAGCAATGAGGACCACCTCCTGGATTTTGAAGTCCACTCCTCCACAAGCTTCTGTTGGTGGGGTTGGGGGCACCACTGGTGCCTCTTCTGCTGTTGATGCCTCAATTGCTACTACCTCTACCATTACTGCCGCCACCCTAGTAAAAATTCCCATTCCCCAAGCTAGGGGAAAACAGGTGGCTGTGGCTGATAGGACCCGAACTGCTCTAAAGAGGGGGGGTTGAGGTACCTGCTATATGGGCCTCTGAGAAGCTTGTGAAAATCACAATCTCTTTCTCCTCCCCTTCCTTTCGATCCTCAAAAAAGACTCCTCCAAGCTCCCTCTTGGAAGGGGAAGGCTTCGACGAACTCAAGGTCGAGACTTGAGTTCCATGGCTGTGCGACCGAGGAGGTTGCTTATATGTTGAAGAGGCTAGGGAATGCTGCCCTGGCCACTCATTCTAGTGAGGGGTAGGTCCCCAACCTTGCAATGGAGTCCTTGAACTCTCTTTTCCAATGGCTACACTGGCAATCATTCTAGATGGGGTGCGTGCCGTTGGATAACTGGGAAATATCTGGACAACTCACTGATAGGGAGCTTGCCACGTTCACTACCTCCCTCCATACTGTAGTAGGTTTTCTCAATTTTTCTTTTATTTTGGTAGCTGATCTGTTTCAACTTATCTTTAGTACTAACCTCCTTTTTCTTTGGTTGCAGAATCATGTCTTTCTAGGCGAGCAACTAAGGAGACTAGAAGAAAAAGATAAGAAGGATGAGGAGTTCTCCAGCCTGATGATTGAGCTCCAAGATGAGAAGGCCCAATTGGCAAAAGAAGTTGCTAAGCTCACGGTCGCTACTGATAAGACTAATGCCTAATCTACTACGTTGTTCAACCTTTGACAGGAATGCAAGAAGGAGATTGATGGGGCTAGAGCTGATAGCCAGACCACCTCTTCAGCCCTGGGGGAGGTTGACTAGAAAAACAAGTAGCTGCTCGAGCTCAATAACCTGCAAAAAGAGCACATTCTGGAGCTTGAGGCCAGGCTGGGGGATTTCTAATCCTTTTATAATAAAGAGGGTAACCTGTCTCTGGCCAAGCTCGAGGGACTGCTTGGCTTCATAGATTACGTGGAGGCCATCCTTCACCCTCAACTGTATTTGCTCTATGTGGAGGTGGTTGATATGCTCCGAGAGCTCAGTGCAGGCCTGAAGACAGACCTCGAGGGGTTATATGACCCAGAAGCTGCTGGTCCTCTTCCCTAGGTTGAGGAAGATCCTGCAGTGACTTCTTAAGAGGATGTGGCTGCAGCGGATTTCCTAGCTGGGGTTCACCAATCTGGAGAAGGCCCTTCTAGAAAGGGGAAAGAGTTGGTGGAGGTTCCTGGCCAGGTAGAAGTTGCAATGAAGGAGGTCCTGGATATTCCCCTCATGGCCTATCCTCGCCTCAAAGGTATGACTATGCCTAGCAGATGGAGACCAAGCTCCATTAATGCCACCGGGGACCTATAAGAGGATGTGGGCATCAAGGATGAAGAAGGCCCTGATGATATTTGTCCAAAACAAGGAAGAACGGTTTGATTTCGAAGCCATGCTTGAAAGGAATAAACTTGAAAATGAAATGAAAGATTTGAAGCTATGGAATGCATATTCAATTCAAGGCTTACAGGAGGTTTATGGCTTTGGGGTAAAGGGAGAACATTCACAAATGGCTTGGGAAGGAAGGAGGGAAGAAGAACCATGAGAAACAATTGAGAACATGGCTAGCACAGAAGCACTAGAGCTACCACAGGTGCAATAACTGGCGGCAGTCGAAATTGAAGGATCTTGAGCAATTTCCAAAGAAGAACTAGCAAGGTCACGGGTGGGACAACAGGTGTCCGTGAAATTGAAGCACAGAACAAAGAAGTACCAATCCTTCAACTAGTGCATTCATTGGCACCGGTCGAAGGACTAGTTTAGCCAAAACGCAGCAGTTTTCCTTCGTTTCTCCAATTCATTTTTGTGTAGCCTGAAACTTTTTAATGGATAGGATATTCTAGGGCTTTAGTACTATAAATACCTTCTTATTCTTTGTCTTTCATAACAATTAACTTGACAAACAACTTCTTCTTTGGAATTAATCCAAATAAAAGATCAAACTTGGTCTTTTTTGAAGTGTTCTTAGAATTCCTCTTAGGGTTCTTAGTTACTACACCTTGGGCTTTCAATTATTTTAGGTGATGTATTGAATAGTCTCCACAAATCTTTGATGTGTCCTTTCATTAAGCTTTGATTGGTTTCTTGCTCGTGTGAAAAGGATCTTCAACCTTCAAGGAATCACATCACCAACTGTGGAGATTTGATTACTCAATACTTTTCTCATCTTTTGCATACTGATATTAAGGGGTACTCGATCTTTTCCAAGCTACTCACATATGCTTAGGTAGACCTTCATTCTTACAATTGTCTGTTACCCTGTAGGTCCCTCAAGTGCCACCGGCCCAGAAGTAACTCCAGAAGATGAGGATGATGATGATGAGTCCTTTATTCACTGGGAAAGAAGAAAGAACAAGGGGAAGACCTTGTAATAGAATATGGTCTCCCACTATTATTCCTCTCTACATTTGCAATAATGAATGTTCCTTTTACCTTTCTATTTTGTTGAATCGAATATTTTCCTCAGAGGTCTATTAGTGACCTCTTATTTTATAACAGCT
Source organism: Parsonsia alboflavescens (assembly GCA_028571225.1). Taxonomy (NCBI): domain Eukaryota; kingdom Viridiplantae; phylum Streptophyta; class Magnoliopsida; order Gentianales; family Apocynaceae; genus Parsonsia; species Parsonsia alboflavescens. The sequence continues at coordinate 14,788 of JAOXNR010035496.1, read as the reverse complement.
TTACTTTAGTCGTATATCTTGCTTTTGCATCAACACCTTGAATTTGCATAATGAACTGAGCTATTTTTGGAACTAAGGAAAACACCATAAGCTCTAAAAAACTTATCTTTTATTCATGCCTTGCTCAAACTAAGCCGAACAGGTCGTTGAGGTCATCTCGCTGCTCAATGAGGTCATTTCAAATAGTTTCTCGAGTTGTATAACAAGTTTTTGTGTCTGAGAGGTTCTTAGAAGCTTTAGGCATAGAATTTCTTTAGATGGCAAATGTTCCAAGGTCTCAGGAGTTGTCTTCCTTCAAGATCAGCAAAATTATAACTCCCTCCTTTGTGGACCTCTTAGATTATATAAGGTCCTTCCCAGTTTTATTGTAGCTTGGTTAGTTGTCCCTGTTTTACAATGTCTGACCTTTTGAGGACCATTTCTCCAACTATGAAATGTTTTTCTTTCACTATTTTGTTGAAAAAAATTTGTAATGTGCCTTTTGTACATTCAATCAGCCTCCATTCCTTTGTTTTTGACTTCCTCAAAGAGGTCGAGGTTTGCCCTACTCTCCCCCTCGTTTAAGACTGAATCATATTCGGTCAATCTTAAGGATTGCAATCCGACCTCGACTGCCATTATTGCCTCTGCACCAAAGCATAGATTGAATGGTGTGTCTCTAGTAGCTTTCCTAGGTGTGGTTCTCTATGCCCACAAAATGCTTGGAATTTCATCTGGCCAAGAAGGTTTTCGACCTTCCTTCTTGAGCTCGAGAAAAGACCTTCCAGGATGGTTCTGTTTGTAACCTCAGCCAGTCCGTTAGCTTGGGGATGAGCTATAGAGGTCAACCTCTGCTCAATGTTCAAGTTTTCGCAGAAAGTTCTGAATGCGTCGCCAATTAATTATCATCCATTGTTCGAAATAATAGCTCGGGGGATAACAAATCTGCACACAATGTTCCTCCACACAAAAGACTATACTTTTGGCGATGAAATTATTGCCATTGGCTCAACTTTGACCCATCTAGTGAAGTATTCTATGGAAACAATTTGGAGTTGAACACCCCCCACTCCTTTTGGGAAGAATCCTAGAATGTCAATACCCCAGATATCAAAAGGTACTGACGCGTTAACGGATTGGCGTCACACTTTATTTGTTTCCTTGTAACAGATAGCTCATGCATTTTTGTATAGCTTTCTCAATGTCTGAAACCATTGAAGGCCAATAGTACCCTGTCCTTAGTATTTCCTTGGCGACGGTTTTTGCTCCTATGTGTGATCCATATATTCCTTTATGTACCTCCTCAATGACATACCGTCTCTCTCCCTTTCTTAGGCATTTGAGTAATGGCCATGTGTATGACCTTCAGTATACCTTGTCATCTCCTATTAGGACGAAGCGAGGTGACCATCTCTGGCTCTTGGCAAGCTTCTTTAGGGTCTTGCGGAAGGTCACCATCTTCGAGAAATTTCCAGATTGGATATCTCCAATCTGCCTAATCCTCTATAACCAAGTTCTCCTCTTGGTTTATGCTAGGAGAGTATAATTGTTCCACTAGTAGCTCTGCTTTTGTTCTGGCTATCTCTTAGTAGACTTTAGATAGTGCATCTAGTTTTGTATTTTGCTTTCTAGGTATTTGCTCAATGAGGAAATGCTCAAGTTTCGATGCTATATCCCTTACTCTTATGAGATATTTCGTCTTGTTCTCCTCTCTAGCTTCATATTCCCCACCAACCTGGCTGGCTATAACTTGTGAATCAATTTTGACATGCAATTTTTGCACTTTTAGGGCAGTTATAAGTCTTAGACCTGCTAAAAGAGCTTCATATTCGAATTCATTATTCGAGGTTTTGAAGTTGTGCTTCACAGAGTAAGGGATTCTCACTCCCTCAGGGCTGATCAGTACAATTCCCGCACTTGAATTTTCCTTTTCCATGGAGCCATCTGTGTACATGGTCCAGATAATATTTTCACAAGTGCTTGTGTGCTCCAATGGGGCTCTTGTGCATTCTTCTACAAAGTATGAGAGAGCTTGAGCTTTGATTGCTTTCTTTTGCTCAAATTCAATTTGATGTCTCGAGAGCTCGAGAGACCACTTCATGGTAGTGTCTGATAGCTCAGGCTTTGCTAAAGCTTGTTTTAGCAGCAAATTGGTTAATACTCTTATTGGGTAAGCTTCCTTGAGGTAATAATGATGAGGTACAAAAATTTTTCGAGGTCTGAATATCGAAATTCGGGACCTTTGAGCAAACGGCTTACATAATAAATAGGGAATTATAAACCTGACCTTTCTACTAGTAGCACCGAGCTGACTGCTTTCTCTATCGCAGTAAGGTACATTAAAATTTCTTCTTCTCACCACAGAGAGACAAGTTGAGGGGACTTCCTCCGGAAGTCTTTCAGTTTACCATAAGCTACTTGGCAATCTCTAGTCCACTGAAAGTTTTTTGGCTTGTTTATGACGTCGTAGAAATTTTCTCTTTTGTCCGACATCTTTTTGATGAAGCGCCCTAGTGCCGCCATCTTTCTCATTAGGCTTTGGACCTCTTTAATATTTCGGGAGAGGGGGTGGGGTTCCATGTATAACAGTGCTTTTATTTTATCTGGGTTGGCATCAATGCCTCTTTCTGATATCATGAAGCTTAGGAAGCTGATACCCTAAAGGTGCATTTTTTAGGGTTGAGCTTCATGTGAGCAGCTTTCAAAGTCTAGAAAGTCTTCTTGATATCTTTAATGAAGTCTTTAGAGGTCTTGTACTTGATTACGATGTCGTCCATGTAGACCTTGACGTTTCTCCCTCACTGGTTTTGAATACCTTATGCATAGCCTATTGGAATTCTATGCCTGCGTTTTTCAGCCCAAACGACATCTTGGTATAGTAGTAGGTTCCGACTTCGGTGATGAACGAGGTCTATTTTGTGTCCTCTATTGCCATTGGAATTTGGTGGTACTCCTTATAGGCGTCCAGGAAGCACAGTCGTTGATAGCCGGCTGTTAAATCCACCATTTGATCAATGCTTGGGAGTGGGTAAGAGTCCTTCTAACAGTATTTGTTTAATGTGATGAAATACACATGCATCCTCCATGTCCCGTCTTTCTTAGGCCCAACCATTGGATAGTCCAGCCATTCCGGGTACACCACTTTTTTCATGATTCTAGCCCAAGAAGGACCTAAACTTCTCGAGCTATGACCTCGTTTTGTTCTTAGGCGAAAGTTCTTTTCTTTTGTTTTACTAGCTTGACCCCCGGTTTGAGCCAGACCTTATGTTCTGCTATCTTTCAGTCTACCCCCTTGAGGTCGTTAAGTCACCTATTCTTGCAGAGAGTCAACGAGCTTCCCTTTAATTTTAGGAGGTATCTTCATCCCTTTCTTATGGAATTTCAGGTTGGGGAACACTTTTTCTCCTTTTTGGTTGCTTGAATTTTGAATCATCATTCCCTTTCGAGAGGTCGATAAAGTCTTCATGCTTGAGCTCCGCCTCACGGCAAGCTGCTTATCTCCTTCAAGGATGACCCAGGCTCCTCCGACTTGGATCTTCATACAGTAGTTCAGCAAAGAAATCTCTACTTTGAGGTCTAAGACCCCCCTTCTTCCCAGGATTACATTATAGGTTCCGGGGGCATCGACCACCAACCAATCTATGACCTCGGTGACTCCCCTACCATTCACACAAATTCTAGTTGGAACTCGTAGAATCCCATCAGCATAGGTCGTGCTACCATTGAAGCTGGTCAGGGTGGTGTTTGACATTATCAGTGAGCTCTTGTCTATCCCCATTCGATCAAATGCCCTTTTGTATGAGACATTCACTGCACTTCCGGTGTCAACCAGTATCTTGTGTACCAGGAAGTCCCCAATCAGGAGCGACACTGTCAAGTGTTTTGAATCTTCTCCCCGAGCCCATTTTGATCTACTCTTTATGGTATTTATCTCGTCAACCGGAGGTCATTGATTGTGTGGAGTTGCTAGAGGTGGATTTGCTGGACCTATATTCCTTGCCAAGAACTCTTGAAAGTGGCCCTCCTTTACTAACCTCTCAATCTCGCCTTTGTGGTAGTAGTAGTCCTTCGTGAGGTGGCCATGATCCTTACGGTAATGGCAAAACTTGGCTGGGTCTCTCTTGGCCTGGGGAGTTTTATGAGGTCTTGGTGGTTTCAAGAGAATTTTCTTTTCCGTAACTACTAGTATCTCTACCCTCGAGATTGTTAGAGGAGTTGTCACCAGGTCTGGAATGGTTTTCCCTTTCTTCTCGAAAGATCCTCCCTTTGAATGAGGGTCCTTCAAATCTCTTCTCGAGGTCTAAGGGCTTTTTCGATGCCTTTTGTTGTCTTTGTTAGTGGTCGAGGCAAAACCAAGAATCTTCTTCAGGACTGCCGTTTCTTCAGCCTTTCTCAATTTTTCAAGGAGTGTTTGCAGCTCCATGATGGCTTTCACCAATTCTTCTGCCTGTCTGAGGCAAGATACCCTTCTTGCAGTCCTTGCTTGAAGGTAGTGACATAGATTGCATTGTTCTTTTACTCCATCTCTATTGCCTCGTTATTGATGGGACTATAGTAGCTTCTCGTGCTCTCTCCAAACTTTTGTTTGATGTTGAAGAGGTCATTGATGTCTTTCTCACAACTCTTGCTGCTCTGATAATTTTTCAGAAACAGCTCATTCAATTGTGTCCAGTTCGAGATACCTGCTTCTAAAATGCCTTTGAACAAAGATTGTGCTTTTTATGTTCAACGTGGACTGGAAAGTGCTGCATTTGACTTGGTCAGGGTATTCGAACATCTCCATATAGGACACATATTCATCTACGTGTTGCAGTGGTTCTCTTTAAACCCTGGGGGCATCTAAGCAGTTCGGATATTGTGGGCTAATTGCGAGGGCTCTGAAAGGTCCACGTTGGGCTACCCCTCAATCATTGTTGCTTGTCTTTTCGATTAGGCTTGAACGAGGGTTATCCTTTCTCTAAAAGGAGTTGTCGAAGAGATCAATTGCTCTTCGGGACCAGTATCTTATCTTTGACCTCATGATATGGTGACTCGATTGAGGCTGTCTCGTAGGTCATAACCACGTCCATTACTTAGGGTTTCTTTGAGGTCGGTCATAGGTGTGCATCTCTCTCCCCCCCCTCTAATGTCTCCAGTGTACGACCTATTTCTTGACCTTTCTCATTAGGTCGGAGGTCATTCCTTGCTTCTGAAGGTGGGGTTGATCAGGCTGCATGTGATCAGCTTGATTCCAAGGTGGCTGCGTTTCCTTTGGGAGGGCACAAGAGCACGTCTTGTTGACATATAGTCTTGTTTTGCCCGAGATTCTATTTAAGGCTGCCACCATGCGCTCTAGGAGGTCTGCTAGGATAGACACCTGATTCCTCCCTGATCTCTGTGGTTTGGGATTATTGCCATTGTCGTTCTAGTCAGGTTATGTCTGCTCAGACCTTCTTTAATCAGGCGAAGGGTTCATCTGGGTCCTCCGGGATGGTCTAGACCATGATGACCTTGGTTATTCTTGTTGTATGCCTAGCCCTGGATTATTGTTAGTGTCCTCCACTGGGGGCGGGCCTATCGGCACTGTTTCTTCAGTGCACAATTGCGTTCTGCCAGGTGGTCTGCCCCACCACAGTGACTGAATGCTTGTTGCTTGTGATTGAGTCATCAGGTTTATTTATTTTTTGGTATAGGGAAGAAAGCTAGGTCTTTTAGAGGATTCTCCCAGCAGACGGCACCAGAAGTGATGGAGCTCAAGAGTAGCCTCCGGGTCACCCCAGAACCTTGATTACATCAATGGTCACATCCTGAGAAGAAAGCAAGTAAGTCACCGGAGTGGGCTGTTGCCCGGGGAAGGGCACCGATGCTAAGTCAGTATTATGAAAGAGTAATCTTTTGTAATTAAGGCGAAAAACATTGTCCTTGTCTGTAGACTCATTATGATTTTATTATATATTAAGATGAAGTAAGTTACCTCTTAGATTCGGGCTTTTCTTTTATGTGACAGTAGTCTATTAAGATAATTGTAAGATCATGTCAGATCCCGCCAATTGCTCCTAGAATCATGGAGTTTCCCTTGGTTGAAATATCTTGTCATTCATGTCTCTGGTTGAGAGCTACGAGCTTGCTAACCGACCTTTAGACCAACTTCACGACCCGTCCGTGGATATCAAGGGTCTTGACTATCTCTTTAGGGAGGTCGCTTTGAGTGATCGTAGGCTAATGGGTGATGTTAGGAGTCATGCACAATTGGTCGTGGCATAGAAGATGTATAAGACGGATCTGGGCTTACCGGGTCGAAGGTCGGGGTGCAATAAGACCTCTCCTGGGGAAGTCGAAGGGTAGTAGGTCGTTGCCCACCTTTCCTCGTTGACTTTGTGAGTTTGACTTTCAAGTATTGAAGGTTGGGGCCTTGAGTCCATTTGGATTGACTTGTCTGGGTCTTGCTCGTTTCTCCCATCACTTGCAAAATACATGAATGGCATCTATTGCAGCCATATAAAACGAATCATCACAACTAAGTGGATAAGTGTATGAGGAATTGGAAGGCGATGGAAAATTAGGATTTGGGGAGTTTACCTGAGATAAAAGAAGGTCGAAGGTAACCCAGTTGATGAAGGAAAGACAAATCAATAGGGTAGATTTGTTTTGAGAACTCCAATTGTTTGACATGTTTGGCTACTCCACCTTCTTTGTTTAACTAGTGGATGAAATTGTAATGAAAAATAAATACATATATGAATACAAAAATATATTAATCACTTTCAAAATATTGTTAATTAATTAAGCTACATGTTCTCCATATACCTTTGTAACTAAAATTAATTTAATAATAATTGATGGGTGAAAAGCGTATGACCCGGATAAGAAGTTATTTAGCATAAAAAGAATCACGAAGATTATTTATGAAAAAATAGTTTTAAAAGGTTATGCAAGATTCAAAATCAAGTTTTCAAGCTTCAACTAGTAGAGTTGTGTGAAATTTAGTTCAAAAAGAATTTTGGGATTGTAGAATGAAAGAGAAGTTCAAATAATATCGAACACAAAAAGTTTCAACTATCTCATGTCCAAATTAAAAATTATATCATTGGCCACGAAAACATTAAAAAAAAAAAAACTATCCTAAACATGCAACAACACATAAATAAATAAAGGGCAACACACACCCCCAAACTAAGTGTTGGCATTGTCCCCAATGACACTAAAGACATAAGAAAAAGAAAAATGAAAAGGAGGAGATATAGTCACCCTCTACGAGAGAGCTCACGAAGAAGCTCCTCGTAGGAATCTAGAAGGGTATCCTGAGCATCAAGCCAATGATTGAGTTGAATCTCAAGTTGTGCAAACTAGGATTGCATGGCTTCTTAATTGGCAAGGATGGCTTCTAGATTGACAGGGCTTTTGTGGATTGGTGTGACCTAGAAGTGGATGGTTTTGCAGAAGAGGAAGGGACGTCTTGTGGATGTCGTCCTTGTTCCATTGTTTCAATTTCTTCTTCCTCCTGGAGTTGCTCCTCTTGAGGGTGTAAGAAAGAACGGCTCTGATGCCATATACCATCACTACCACAAGAATACTTAAAATTCTTCAGAGTGGTTGTGTTGATAACTGCTTTAGATTTAATACTTGTAAAATTCTCAAGAGGTATATTTAAGGCTTGAAAAATAGTAGTTAATAACAATGGATAGCAAAAAGCCTTATTAACTCCAAGAGTACTATGAGTAATTTCACCCATGTTATGGATTAAGATGGCAGGTAATGAGATTCTAGGAATATTTCCTAATCCATTTTTCATGAGATAAAAGAATGTAAACATCCAAAAAACACAATTCATTCAAAGATGAAGCTTTTGGAAAAAAATTATGATTAAGCAAATAAGTGAGGATGCGACATTTTCCATCTAATTGTTTAACAAGAATTGCAGAGCGTTGTCGTTCCTCACCTACTGCATAATAAACTAGCCCTAAATCATGTCTTGCAGTGTTAAAATTAAACTCCTCATCCGTTGACACTTTCTCATTATTATGGAATGGATAATGACCAAGATTAGGGAGATGAAAGTTTTAACAAGAAATTCTCTATCAATATGAATATGAATCCCCCTAACATAAGTGTCAATGGTGTCCAAAATTTTTCCACTAAATTAGGATAGTAAATATTAGGAGGATTAATGATAGATTCCCAACCAAGAACATGTAAGCTAGATGTTATTCCAAGTTGTGCTTCTAGAGGTTCAACAATTGTATGTTCAAAAATCCAAAAATGATTAGCTCTTTCTTCTGGCCATGTTTGATTATCCAAAGAAGTAAAACATGTGTGATCATATAGGGGCGGTGGTGGTTGTGGAGATGCTTCTTTTCTAGATAGTTTAGACCTCTTTTCTCTCGTAGGCATTTTCACAAACACTTGGCGTGCACTTAAATTTTTTCAAAAATTAAGTGAACTGAACAACAAATTTGAGCTGCCTAAAACACAAGAAAACAAGGATAGTGCAATATCAATTAATCTATCACAACTTCAACACAACAATCTCCAATCACAAATGCCCATTTTCCTCCAAAAATCACAATAAAATGCAATGCCGTGACAAACTAACAAAAACCAACAGAACAAAATAGAAAGAGGGTTAAAGAACAAATTTATCAAACTTCCTTAGCAATTGGTTGAATCAACAAGCACTCTGAATGTGAAATTCGGATGTGAGGTATTGGTGGAAGAGAGAGAAAGAAAAGTGAAGATTGATGATGGGGGATGAAGTTAATGGAAGAAGGGAAGGATTTTGGATGGTGTTTATGGTAGATTTGATGAAGGATTGAGAGTTTTAAAGGGAGAGAGAAATTCGAATTTGAAAAGGAAAGAATGAAGGAAAAGAAGAGAAAAGGAACTTAAAAGCGAGTTTTTTGGTTTGTCTGGTGCCGGCTGGGATTTTGTTTAGCACCAAATGGCTTCATAATCCGTTTTGAAAAATTCCAAAGAGCATCCGGTAGGTCATCCGGCTCGATGTTCGGCACCAGATGGTGCCCGCTATGCCTGACTAGGCTCCGGATGGTGCTATCCGGTGCTTCCTGTGCAAAGCTTCCATTTTCATTCCGTTTTGATTATTTCCTAAAAATTTGAAATCTTGTTACATTCCAACATATAAAAATGAATAACTAATTACTGAATGAAAACAAAAAGAAATAAAACTAAGAAATCTTATTCTTGGGTTGCCTAACAAAAGCGCCTTTGGTTAACGACATTTGGCCCGACGTTATGCCTCCATTTAACCTGCATCAAGAAGCTTTATTACTTCTTTCTTAACAACCTCTAACATAGGTGGATTCAATCTTCTCTGTGCATCCATGCAAGGTTTAGCCTCATCTTCCAACAAAATACGATGCATACATGTAGATGGACTAATTCGCTTAGTATCTTCAAGGATAGGTAATTTAAGCTTAAGATCAGAAATAACACATGCGACAAGTCATTCACAGTGCCAATTTTATCTTGGTCCACATTCAAAGATAATGCATCCATGTTTTCTTTTATCAATGCAATGAGTAAGATTGGCATGCATTAATTCAGAATCAGATAACTCATGCATCTTGTAAACAAAAGGATCTACAATATCTATCATAGACACAGAACAGTCATCAGAATGGTATTTCATGGCATCAAAGACATTAAAAGATATTTTCTCACCATCAAATTCCATAAATAAAGTTCCATCATGCACATTTATCACGGTTTTTATAGTTTTCAAGAATGGTCTTTCTAAAAGAATCAGAGAATGAGTAGAAGAGAAATTATTACCTTCCTCCGTTTATAGGACATAAAAATCTGCATTAAAAACTAAGTTATTTACTTTTACCAAAACATCTTCAATAACTCTTTTAGGATATGTACAAGATCTATCAGCAAGTTAAAGGAGTACTCTAGTATCCTTTAAAGGTAAAAGATCAAGAGTATAGTAGACAGACAAAGGCATAACATTTATTGATGCTCCTAGATCTAGCATGCATCTTGCTACACAAACATTGCCAATTGTGCATGGAATAGTAAACATAACTGGATCTTTCTACTTTTGGAGGAGTTTCTTTTTAAGAACTACTGAAACATTCTTCCCCACAGTTACCTTTTCATCCCCTCTTAGTTTTTTCTTGTTTGTGCACAATTCCTTCAAGAACTTCGCATACCTTGGAATTTCCTTGATTGCATCTAAGATTGGGATGTTGACTTCCACCATGCGGAATATCTCAAGAATATCCTTTTCCACCTACTCGTTCTTATTTCCTGCAAGACGTGAAGTAAAAGGGGGACGTACGTTAAAGGGTTGAGTTTCTCCCTTTTTCTCTTCTTCCTTTGGAGAAGAATCTTGAGATGGTTTCTCTACAACAATCAGCTCTTCTTCTTCAATTGCACTTTGCTTCAATGGAGGATCTTGCAATGCCTTACCGCTCCCTAAAGTCAGGGCACTAGCATTCTCAAGAGGATTGATGGGTTGTGAAGGTAGGCTCCTAGATTCTTGGAATTCGAGCTGGTTTACTTTGGAGGCAAGTTGTCCCATTTGTCCTTCAAGGCTTTGAATGCTAGTTTGTGTGTTTTTCTGGATGGCCATGGTATTTGTGGTTGAGGCTTTCATCATCTCTTCCAAAGTAGAATTGGATGGGGTAGATTGTGAAGGATTGGGAGCATCTAGAGGACCTTGGGGATTGACTTGGTAAAATTGGGAGTATTTCTCTGAGGTTGGTTTTAGATTTGAGTTGAATTTCCTACTTGATTCCATAGGAAGTTTGGATGATCTCTCCAACCTTCATTGTACCTGTTTGAATAAGGATTGTACCTCCTTTGAGGGTTAGAGAAATTTCCTGCAGTATTAAGACTAGCATCTTCTACATTAAGTGGACAAAAATCACTAACATGTTCATAACTACAACAAATATTGCAAGAATTGACAAGTGCATGTGTGCTAGTGTTGATAGTTAAAAACTTTTCAAATAAATTAGTGATCTTATCCAGCTTTGCATTTGTAGAGTTGACTCCTCCATCCTTCCTTGGAATATTGTCCCTTATTCCTGTTGCTCAAACAGAAGATGTAAGCTTGTTGAACAATTGTCAAGCATCTATGATCCTTGGCTAGCTGTATCTATCATCTCCCAATCCATGTCATTTAGTCCTTCATAAAAATGCTGCATTAGATCGGCTTCTGATATCTGATTGTCAGGAAAAATAGTTAACAACTTTTTAAACCTGAACCAATACTCATGAACCTTTTCATCAGGACCCTGTCTAATACCCATAATATCTTTCTTAATAGATAAAACTTTAGAGGCTGGAAAATATTATTAAGAAAAGTTCGCTTCATAGTTTTATAATCAACAATAGATCTAGGAGGCAATTCATCTAACCAATAGCACGTAACTTCATTACCTCTTCTGTGGTTCCATCTTGTTTCAATGTAGCACAAATAACATGAAAATCTTTGAGATGTCTGTGAGGATCATCTCCAGGCATTCCACGAAAAATAGGTAATAATTGAAGAAAACCGGCATGCAATTTAAAATTCTCATCAAAATCAGGAAAATCAATAGCCAAAGGATGATCAGTAAATGTAGGTGCAGTTAATTCCTTAATAGTGTGCATATCATTGTTACCTCTATTAGCACCATTACCTTGGTTAGCAACATTACCTCTATTAGCACCATTACCTTGGTTAGCAACATTACCTCTATTAGCACCATTATGACCCACGGGAATAATATTCTCTGGGCTCCATTACCTCCATTCCCACAATCGTTTTTGCCATTGAAGAAGATGAACTCAAATTGCTTGAGATTTCTGAAATTGGATTTTCGTAGACTATGATCTCAACTTGGTAGTCCTTTCCACTTCATAAATGCTTCAACTGGGGAAATTTCTTGAAAATCAGTAGACAAGAAAAAGAAAAATAAAAGATTAATTGGAAAGAATTAAACTTTAATAAAAATTCCCTGGCAACGGCACCAAAATTTGACCGTGCATCGTAACATAAGCAAATTAAACCTATCTACCAAAATTAATGCAATTAGCTCAAGTAGGGTTGAACCCACAAGGAATTGAATTTCAGTTTAATAATGATGCAGAGCTGGCCCACGAAGATATTCAGGAGGGCCCACGTAGGTCCAAGAGGCTGCAGGAGACGTTTCAAGGCAAACGGGGATGATCGGAAAAAGTTTCTAGGGTCGAAACGTAAGAAACGAAAAGTCGCGAGAGAGTCAGAATGGGCTCAAATTTTATTGGTCGACCCGGAATGGTATACTCACTACTATGCTGTGACCAAAGTCGTTTTTCGGCCATCCGGGATCATCTGGATGGACTTTTGGGCCTTTTTTTAAAACTTTAGGGGTCTTTTTGTAATTTTCTAACTTTTATCCTAGGGTTTATTTAAGTCTGATTTTTCTTTGCTTTGGCCGACATTATTGTTTTGAAGAAGTTTTGAGTTTCTGGCAATAAAATTCATTTTTCATAGTGTCTCAAGAATATTGCCGTTTTATTCCTGATTCGCCCTTTCCTGTAGAAAACTTTCGAGTGAGGTTGATTACAGTTGAGGTTCTACCCTTCCCCCATTGTTTCCATATTTGGGTCAATTGGTATCAGAGCCAAGATCGCCAATGTCAGGGGTTGATCCATCCATTGTCGCGATTTTGGAGGAATAGCGCAGTAGCCGCGAAGAACGCAAACAAGATATCCAGCGACTTATTGAGCGTCAGGATCGCCAGGAGTAGCGACAAGACCAGCGGATGCAACGGGTGGATTTGGGGACTGGCCTCCAACCAGAATAGCCCAAACTTGAAGGATTGAGTTAACGGGTGGACAAAGATGTTGAGGATGATTTCGGGAGGCCACCGCCTGAACAACCTAGGGTTTGACCGAGGGTAATGAGGGGCGGTTACCAACCGCCTAGAGACAATGAACGTGAACCCGTCGTCCCTCGTTGGGATCTAGGGTTTAAGATGGAGGTTCAGGAATTTTCAGGAGGGTTAGAGCCTGAAGAATTCCTAGATTGGATGAGCTTAGTGGATGAAAGCTTTTCGTTAAAAGAGGTTTCGACGGAAAAGAAAGTATCTTTGGTGGCAATGAGGTTCAAGGACAGGGCTGCTGTGTGGTGGCAATCTTTCCGATATCAGAGATAACTAGATGGGCTTCCAGTTTTGGACGATTGGGGAGAGTTCAAGAGAGAGATGCGTAAGAAGTTTTTGAGCTTTAATTACCGGCAGACTATGTTCCAAAATCTTCAAAGCTTGACGCAGGGTTCTCAGAGCATCGAAGAATACACGCTTGAGTTTTACCGAATGGTGGCAAGGAACCAATTGCACGAAACTCAGGAATAGCTCATGGCACGTTATCTCCATGGACTACGACCTGTTATTCAGGATGCTTTACAGGTCCATACATTTACCACTATCACGCACGCGCAGACAAAGGCACAAGTCGTGGAGAAGAGTTTAGCGAGGGCTAGCGGCAGAAGTGTTGGATTTGGAAGAGGCTTTCCTCCTCCCCGTGTTGCTCAAGCAAGTAGCTCTTCGACAACATGTGTGGGTAGTTCTTCAACCCAAAATCAGTACGGATGAGGTAGTGCACAGCTCAACCAAGGGTCGGATAATGCACCGAATAAATCTACCACCAATAATAAAGCTAATGTTAAGTGCCACAGATGTCAGCAACTAGGGCACTATGCGAATGAATGTCTGAGGCTAAGGTCGCAATTACTGATTCAGGAGGGTGCCGAAGAAGAATCTGAAGAGCATGTTGGTGATGATGTGTATGAAGAGGAGGATACGTGTTATGTCGCACCTGAAGATATCCGGGGAGATAGTTTGGTTTTGAGGAGGATTTGTTTAGCACCCAAAGCCGATGAAGATTGGAAGCGGAGAAACATCTTCACAACCTGGTGCACAATTAAAGGGAAGGTATGCCGTGTGATTATTGATACAGGGAGCTGTGAGAATGTAATCTCACAAACGGCAGTGCAAAAGCTTCAATTGAAGACGGAACCTCATCTAATGCCATACCGGTTGGGGTGGTTAAATAATGATACCGAGGTTAAGGTTTCAGAGCGGTGCCGGGTGGAATTCTCGTTTGGACCTCAGTATTCTAGCTCTATCTACTGTGACGTCGTCCCGATGGATGCCTCTCATTTGCTACTCGGCAGGCCATGGTAATTCGACAATCATGTGACCTATGATGGGTTCACGCATTGTTATACTATCAATCGAGGGCCAAAGAAAGTGGTACTTCAGCCCATGCGAGAAGGAATGGTTGATAGTAAGAAGACAATTATTTGCCAGCGATGGAAGGAGTTTGAAAAAGAGGTAACTGAGTTTGAGGTTTTTTTTGCTTTAGTTGCGACTGACTTGTTGACATCAGATAGCAGTGAGGCCGAGTTGTAGATTCCCGAACAAGTTCAAGAGTTGTTGACTGAATTTGCAGACTTGTTGCCGGATGAGTTACCGATTGGGTTGCCTTCGTTGAGAGATATCCAACACCAGATAGATCTAATGTCGGGTTCAATCCTTTCGAACAAAGCGCATTACCGAATGTCGTCACAGCAACATGAGGAGCTGAAGCGACAAGTCACAGAGTTACTTGATAGAGGGTTTATCCGGGGGAGCATCAGTCCCTGTGCAGTGCTTGCTTTGTTGGTACCGAAGAAGGACGGCACATGGAGAATGTGCGTGGATAGCCACGCCATCAATCGTATTACGATTAAGTATCAATTTCCGATTCCACGACTCAAGGACATGTTGGACCAGCTCAGTGGGGCAGCTATCTTTTCGAAGATAGACTTGAAGAGTGGCTACCATCAACTCCGAAT
>JAOXNR010035485.1:0-21477 GCA_028571225.1 Parsonsia alboflavescens | reverse complement strand
TATATATATATTTATACAGAAATGTTATAAAGTGCTACGGAGCACACCTTATAAAATGCTCTAGTTAAATCTCTAACGATCAATTATCTTTTATTTTTAAAAAAATACAATAAAATAGAATCAATTACCCCTAGGTTTAATTTATCCTTTTAGAGTTCACTTTATAAAAAATATTTGAAAAAATAATTTTTTATAGAAGAACCTTTTTTTTTAAATAACTAATCGTTAACTTTGACCGGTAGAAACTTAACTGGAGCACTTTATAACGTGTGCTTCATGACACTCTATAGCATTTCAGTATAAATATAAATATATATATATATATATATATTATATATATATACATATATTTATATATATTGTTAGTATGTCGAATTGTATGGCAGAGTTGAGATTTTATCATTTCAAGCACTTAATTGAATCATAATATTTGTGCCAAAAGAATTATAAGAATTGTATTTTATCAGTTTAGGAGAAACTTGTGATGCAAATTTGATCATTTTGTTGTGGCATCGGTTGTGATTTAAGTAACTCTCTTGTTAAATGTTTTTTTTAAAGAAAATTTCAGATTTTAGAGACTTATAGAGGAGATTTAGATTTGAATATGTTGTAGAAATGAATTTGATATTAAATATTATTATTGTAAAATTAAATTTTATTCATATTTTAAGCTTAAACGAACCTAATTCGAGTCGAGCTTAAATGAGCCCGAGCTCAAGCTCGTGAGCCTTCCTTACAGTTTTTACATGTTGCTTTATAATTTTTAGAACATAACTATAAATTAAATAGCACTCATAAGTAATAATTAAATTATTAATATATTGTTAAAAATTATTTGAAAACATTAAAAATACTATTAAGAAGTTATTATAAAAAATTTTAAAAAATAAATATATAGGGGCCCATGGGCAAGTCCTGCCCAGACCCCAAAATCCCTTGGCTCACGTGGGCCAAGTCCACAGAGGCCTGATTACAAGGGGCTTTGTTTTCTCCATTGTTTTTTTCAGCCCAACCCATCTATTTTAGATGGCCCATGGGCTCCATGAGCCAAAATCGATTTTGATAGGTAATAGATATAGCCATGACGAGATCAACTTAAGGAACTTCGCATTTCATGAAGGTAGACAATATAGGGCTACCCTTCTAACCAAGAATCAGACATATCATGCCAAAACCAAACACATAGATCTACAATACCATTTTATTCAAGATGTTACAGTAGTTGTTAATTGACATATGCTAAATCTCGTTACTTTAGGTGCAGATAAATTGTTTTGGGATTTACTTAAAATATCTACGATAATATCTTTGAGATTTGCAGGATTTGTCTAAGTGATATTTCGTAATAGAATAACTCAAAGATATTTGGTAAGAATTATTGTTGAACTCTAATTTGGAAAGGGAAGGATCAAAGTCAGGATCTTAACAGTATTTAGTAAGAGTTATTGTTGAACTCAACTTGGAAAAGGACCGAAGTTACGACTCTCAACACCTATAAAAAGAACGTTCAAAGTGTTGCTACTCAACCCTTGAGACAGAAATATGAGGTTTATTGTAATAGTTAATAGAGTTGAGTAGAAACTCTAAGTCTTTGATCACCTACAAAAGGGTGATCGAATGTAGCTGATAGCCTCGGGTAGTAGTAATTATTTTTTGTATTATTGGTCTTATCAAGTGTTGATGAGGTGATCGTTGTTTCTCTTAGATAGGGTTCAAAGTGTAATTCACTCAAAGCTGTAATCTTTCGTAAAAAGGATAGCGGACTTAGGTTCATGGTTGTTCGACAACTAGAGGTTTTTCCCAATTTAGGTTTTATCGTAAAAATCCTCTTGTCACTTTATTTATTACTTTCCAGTTTGGTATCCTTTAAATTTTCATTGGTATCAAAACCTTGTTGCGAAGATGGAGAGTAATTACAAAATTTTGATGCTCAAGGAAACTATTTGTAGTATAATCACCTATCTTTAGAATATAGATGGGAGAGTTTGGGACTTGGTGCTGCAATGGATACACACATCCAAAATCAAAAAACAACATCGATGACAAGATGCTGAAGGACATGACAAAGGAAGAACCTGTTGAATACAATTGGAACAAAAGGGTTTAAATGTGATTGTAGAGTTTATTAAATTGGAACAATACTCTAAAACTTCGAGGTGCACGACTTCCAAAGCAGATTGGGATGTTCTTGCACAATATTTGAAGGTGATATGAAAGTAAAAATTCAACAATTGAAGTTTGCGTTTGAAGCATTGCATATGGATGAAGATGAGAAGGTCGGAGATTTCTACGCCAACATTCAGAACATTGTTAATCAAGTTGCACTCTTGGGCATAAATCTTCCTAAAGGAAAGTGTACTAGAAAATTCTTAGATTTTTAGCTGACAAGTTCGAAAAAAAGATTGAATGTTTGAAGAAATTTAAAAGTATGGATGACATGGACACAAAAGAGCAGCTTGCATCATTATAGAAATTTGAGATGAGCAAGGATATTCGTTAGAAAAAGAAAAAGGAATCCTTAGCTCTCAAGGCACTGGTAGTAGCTGCCATCATTGGGAAACGTCCTAAGTCCAGTTGATCAGTAGATCATCAGTCAATATATGAACTTCTAAATTCCAGGGAGTCAATATGTTGCTACTCCATCAATGTAGGATAGCCTTCCACTTACTCTAATTCCAATTGAATAGAATGAAGGTGATCATTTAGCTATCACAAAAGAAGATGTTGCATATCTCACGTAGAAGGCGATCAGTTATATCCATCAAAGAAAGAAAGAAGGATTCAAAATTGATTACAAAGCAGATGAAACCAAGAAAGATCGATTGCTAAGAATCAGTGTTTTGAATGCAAGAGATTTGAACATATGGAAGAGAATGTCCATACAGACTTAAAAAGTCTCTTTATGCTTAGACCAATGAAACAACAATGTTTGATGGACCAAGTATTTTTGCTTGTTTTAAATGTTACTTCTAATTTTTCTGTGTATGGTGATCAGGATGATCAGTTGATAGCTTTGCTGCAACAAATTGAAAAGAAGTGGGAAGATCAACAAAAGGTTACTCAAAAGCTTTCACTGAAAATTGAAAATCTAGAAGAGGTGTTTATTCATATGAATTCCAAAGAAAAAGGTAAGGACATGCTGAACGTATTCTACTCAAATACTTCCAGAATTGCACAAGGGTCTCAAAAGTTAGATGAGATTGAGTACAATGAGACCTTACAAATCCATGACTGAATACGAAGGTAAGACAAAAGGTACATTTGATTTTGTGCCTTCATCTAAAACCATGCAACAGGGCATAACTTCTGAAGAAGTAATCTATTTTGTCCCATTTGTCATTTCCATCATAAAAAGGGACACACATACGAAAAAATTGGTTTTTTTTTTTTTTTAATGAAGAGGTATATATTTGGAGTGAGAAATCTTTCTCTTCATACTAAACAAATTTGGGTGAAAAAGGATATTGAAAATGATAGTGTTGCTTTCACTGCTTTACGAGAAAATGATCAAATGTCTTTGTTTTTAGATAGTGGATGTTCGAGACACATGATTGGAGTCAAATCTTGTTTTGTAAATTTTACAGACATGTTTCTTGGAAAAGTAACATATGGAGATGGAACTAGTGCTCTCATATGTGGAAATACGTACTTCAGGTGATCAAGAAATTGGTGAGGTATTACTTTTTCATGGTCTTCAAACAAATTTGCTTAGTATAAGCCAATTGTGTGATGAAGGATATGATGTTCGCTGTGATAAAAAATTTTTTAAAAAACAAAGAGGGCAGAATTTTGAAAGGTGATGAGTGTGTCATGATAGATAAACAAACAGAGAATAATTGTTATGTTGTTGCATTTAATAATGAGATAGCATGCAATTCTGTTACTACTAGTCAGCTTACAAAATTGTGGCATGAAAGGATAGGTCATCTTAACTTATCTCACTTAGATAGACTTCAAAAATTGAGATTAGTACGAGGATTATCAAATTTCACTATAGCAAGTCTTGATTGTTCTACTTGTCCTGAAGGGAAACTTACAAAAATTTTGCATAAACAAATTTCTTGTATAAATACAAATTCTCCTCTAGAACTGGTGCATATGGATTTAATAGGTCTTATTAGTATAGAAAATCTTGGCAAAAGAAATACATTCTTTCTATTGTAGATGATTTTTCTAGATACACTTGGACTCATTTTCTGAGAGAAGAGAGTGAGACTTTTGATATTTTAAAAACTGGATTGTTCTTATTCTAAATAAAAGAGATGGATTTGCTTAAAATGTATTAGAACTAATCATAGTACTAAATTTGAAAATAAGTATTTTAATTATTTTTGTAATATGTTTGGAGTAGAAGATGAATTTTCAACTCCATACACTCCTCAATAGAACGGAGTTGTGGAACGAAAGAATAGAACTTTGCAGTAAATGGCTAGAACGATGATTCATGCAAGAAAAATTCCGACTTACTTTTGGGTAGAGGCAATCAACTCAGCCTATTATACTATAAACAGAGTAATCCTAAGAGTAGGTATAGAGAAGACATCCTATGAACTATGAGTAGGAAGGCCTTCCCTAGCATTGCTCATATGAAAATCTTCCAAAGTGATTGCTACATACTCTATGAAAAAGGTATGAGTAATAAGTTTGATAAGAAGATCCAAAAAGATAAGTTTCTTGGATATTCCAATAATAGTAAAAAATATCGTATTTATAATATTGATTATAAGACTGTTATTAAAACTATAAATGTTAAAGTTTTAGAAATTGACTCTGATCACTAGTAGGAAGAAGAAGAAAAGAGGAACTTAGCTAATAACACCCGTGATGTGATCAATGATCTTGTGATAAGTAGAGAACCAAGTTAGAACATTGAAGAGGATATCACAAAAGAAAATATGAACAGTGAAGGAAGTGGTGATGAACACGAGCAAACATCTCTAGAGCAATCTTCATGATCACTAGAACAAGTAGGTGATGTCCAACCTTTTGCACGAGTTAAAAAGAATCATAATCATCTAAGAAATCATATGATAGGTGATGTTCAAGCTCCCATGAAAACCAGAAGGTAGGTTCGAAATGAAATAAACTTTGTGTGGTATGTTTCTATGATAGAACCTAAAAATGTTGAACAAACTTTATAAGATTATTGTTGAATTAATGCTATGCATGAAGAATTAGATTAGTTTGAGAGAAAAGAGGTATGGTCTCTTATGCCCAGATCTCGTGAACGTACTATGATTGGAACAAAATGGATTTTCAAGAACAAAATTGATGAGCATGATACTGTGATTAGAAATAAAGATAGATTAGTCGCACACGGCTATACTCAGGTAGAAGGAGTTGATTTTTATGAAACTTTTGCTCTAGTTGCTATGATTGAGTCTTGATAGAGATCAAGCTCCAACAATACCTTTGGGACCTATTACAAGAGTCAGGGCATCAAGGATGAAGAGGTCATTGGTGGCAGTCATACAAAATCAAGAGGAATTACTTGACTTTGAAGTCATCTTCAAGGAGACAAAGCTTGATGGAGAACAAACAAGAAAGGATTACAACTTATGGAAGATTCAAGGCCTTGAGGATGATGATTAGACTTTTCTAAATGAAGAACAAGTCATCGGAGACCTTGGAGGCCAAGTTCGGAAGCCTAGGAAGGTTTGGAATGAAATTGACACAGACCTTTTCAGAGATGGCACTACGAAAGGCAAGAAGGAGCAACCGATTCACACAGACTGCACCATCAGGTGCTGCACCGCACTCGTCCAGCTTTGGATGCCCATTGCCTGATTTCCAATGATAAGCCGATGCTTCCATCCGGTGCTTGCCAATTCCAGTGATGAGCAATCCACAAGATAACGATAAAATGTGGCTATTAGCAAGAAAGATGGCTCATGGTGCATGTGTGCGAGATGATATGTTGGATGAGTTGAGTGGAAGCACTTCTTTTTCAAAGATAGATTTAAAAAGTGGCTATCATCAAACTAGAATGAAAGAAGGTGATAAATGGAAAACTGCATTTAAGACTAAGCATGACTTATATGAATGGCTTGTTATGCCCTTTAGTCCTACTAATGCACCTAGCAATTTTATGAGATTGATGAACCATGTTCTTAGGGATTGCATTGGTAGATTTGTTGTGGTATAGTTTGATGATATTTTAGTCTATAGCAAAAATGTGGATGAGCATCTTGATACTTTGAAATGTGTGTTTGATGTGCTTAGGAAAGAACATTTGTATGCCAATTTGAGAAAAGTCTCTTTTGTTTAAAAAAAGTTATATTTCTTGGACATATTGTTTCATCTAATAGTGTAGATGTTGATGAAGAGAAGGTGAAAGCTATAAAAGAATGACCAACTCCTACAAGTCTAAGTGAGGTAAAGAGTTTCCATGGGTAGGCATCACTTTAAAGAAGGTTTTTTCCTCACTTTAGCACAATTGCAGCCCCAATAACTGAAGAAATCAAGCTAAGAGTTAAGTTTAGGTGGGAGAGAGAACAAGAACATGCTTTCCAATTACTTAAGGCTAAATTTGCATGTGCTCCCATTTTTTCCTTACCCCATTTCTCTAAAGCGTTTGAAATTGATTGTGATGCATCGGGGATGGGGATAGGAGCGGTTTTAATGTAAGAGGGTAGACCAATAGCATATTTTAGTGCTACTTTGAATTACTCCACTTATAACAAAGAACTCTTTGCTTTGGTTAGGTCATTACGCAGTTGGCAACATTATCTATAGCCAAGGGAATTTGTGATTCACACTGATCATGAATCCCTCAAGCACTTGAAGGGACAAACAAAGTTGAGTAAAATACATGTCCAATGGGTGGAGTTCATGGAGATGTTCCCCTATGTGATCAAGTACAAGCAAGGTAAAGAAAACATTGTAGCGGATGCATCTCTAGGAGGTATACCTTGATTTCTACCCTTGGTGCCAATTTTCTTGGTTTTGACCTAATTAAGGAGTCGTATGTTGACGATGATGATTTCAATGATATGTTCATTGCTTGTGCAAAAAGGCGTGCATGATAGGTTCTATTTGCAAAATGGCTATTTGTTTAGAGAGGATAAGCTTTGTGTGCCTAAATGTTCCTTGAGGAAATTATTTGTCATTGAGAGTCATAAAGGAGTCCTAATGGGACATTTTGGCATCTCCAAGAGTTTGAGTATATTACAAGAACACTTTTATTGGCCTCATATGAAAATAGATGTAGTGAAAGTTTGTGAAAATTGCAGTGTTTGTAAGAAAGACAAATCTACTCTCAAGCCACATGGCTTTTATATGCCTTTGCCTATACCTAATGCTCCTTGGAAAGATGTATCCATGAATTTCGTGCTTGGTTTGCCTAGGACTAGGAGAGGTAAAGATTCTATTCTTATAGTAGTTGATAAATTTTCAAAGATGGCTCACTTCATTTAATGCTCTAAAGTTGATGATGCTCACAGTGTGGCTAACTTGTTCTTTAAAGAAATTGTTAGATTGCATGGTATTCTTGAAACCATTCTGAGTGATAGAGATACAAAGTTTTAAAGTTTCTTTTGAAGAGTCATTTGGAGAAAATTGAGAACCAAATTGTTGTTTTCTACTACTTGTCACCCTCAAACGGATGGCCAAACAGAGGTAGTTAATAGGACCTTGGGTACTATGCTTAGGGCCATCATCAAAAGGAATTTGAAGCCTTGGGAAGATTGCTTATCATTCATTGAATTTGCTTATAATAGATGTGTTCATTCTTCTACTCATTTTTCTCCTTTCGAGTTGGTGTATGGTTTTAATTTTTCAACTCCTCTAAATTTAACCCCTTTTCTTTTGAGTGAAGTACATAGTTCAGAGGGTAAGAGGAATGCAGATTTGGTGAAGCAAATGCATGAACAAAATAAGGAGAACATTCAATTGCAAAACCTATGCTATGCCAAACAACACGACAAAGGTAGAAGGCTATGAGATTTGAAGTCAGAGATTGGGTGTGGATTCACCTAAGGTAAATATCAAGTTAGTTCAACTTTTAATGTTAGTGATCTCTCTTCTTTTGATGTAGATGATCAAGATTCGAGGATGAATCCTTTTGAGAAGGGGGGAATGATAGAGATCAAGCTCCAAAAATGCCTCTGGGGACCTATTACAAGAGCAATAGCATCTAGAATGAAAAGGTCATTGGTGGTATTCATACAAAATTAAGATCAATTACTTGACTATAAAGTCATTTTCAAGGAGAAAAAGCTTGATGAAGAACAAACAAGAAAGGATTACAACTTTTTGAAGATTCAAGGCCTTGTGGATGATGATGGGAGGTTTCTAAATGCAAAAACAAGTCATTGGTGACCTTGGAGTCCAAGTTTGGAAGCTTGGAATGAAGTTGGCAGAGGCTGTTCCGAAGATGGCACGAGTTGGCATGACGAAAGGCAAGAAGACACGATCGAGGTCCACAGACTGAGCCATCTGGCCCTGCAGCTCACCCATCCGGCACTGGATGCCCTTTGCCCGATTTCCAGTGACGAGCAGGCACTTCCATCAGGTGCTTGCCAGTTCCAACTAGCACCAGATCATGCTGCTCCATGCTCATTTAATGCGATGTTTTTTTTTTCTATTTTTATTTACTTTTCTTCATTCCTTTGGGTCTTTTAACTCATTTTAAGTGTGCATTCATTTGAAAAACATAATTAGGGCTTCTCACTACCTAGACTATAAATAGTCTCTTATTTGTAATTTGAAGACAACTTTTAGACAAACACTATTCCATTGAAATTTCAATCAAATTTAAAATCAAACATGATCTTTCTTGAGTGCTCTTGAGAGTTCCTCTTAGGGTTCTTGGATCACTTCACAAATGGGCATTCAATCACTATGGGGTGAGGTGTTAAGGTGTCTACCAAATCAAGAGATTGGTTGTTATCAAATCACCAACATGGGTCAATCTAATCTCCCTTGAATCTTTGATGAGTCCTTCATTTTCTTTGATTGATTTTTGATTGAATGAACACTAAAAACCTTCTTCTTCAAGAATCACATCAAGTATATTAGAAACTTACTAGCTTTTTCATGCGTTTTTAATATAACGGTCTATCATATGAATGTGAAAAGTGCTTTCTTGAATGGTTATCTTAAAGAAGTTTATGTAGAGCAACCAGAAGGTTTTTAAAATTCACAGTATACTGATCAAGTATACATTTTGCACAAAGCTCTTTATGGTCTCGAACAGAACCCACATGCATGGTATGAACGCTTGACTGATTTTATAATCAAGTTAAACTATCAAAGAAGATGTGTTGACAAAAAGCTATTTCTAAGGCAATCAGGTAAGGACTTTATGATTGTCCAATTCTATGTTGATGATATTATTTTTGATGGAACTTCTGTAACATGTGTTGAAAGGTTTGCAAATCTTATGCAATCTGAGTTTGAAATGGGTATGCTGGCTGAACTAAATTATTTTCTTGGTTTACACATTAAGCAAATGGATACTAGGATCTCCATATGCCAAACCAAATATGGTAAAAACATGGTTCAATGATTTGGTTTAAATATTGGCAAGCATACTGACAATCCTATGAGCACAACTCCCAAATTGACCAAAGGCAAGATAGGGAAGTCAGTTGTCCAAACTCAATTTTGTTACTTGATTGGATGTCTTTTGTATCTGACTACTAGTCCTATTATAGCGTTCAGTTTTGGGATTTGCTCACGATGTCAATCTAATCCTAGAGAGAGTCATCTTATAATAGTAAAAAAGATTATTCGATATGTTAGAACTACATTAAATTATGGCTTGTGGTAGTCTAAGTCTTCAAATTCTGTGCTTGCGAAATATTGTGATGCTGATTGCGCTGGTTGCCAAGATGACAGGAAGAGTACATTCAGAGGATTTTTTTACATTAGGAATAATCTGGTAGATTGGTATAGTAAAAAACAAAATTACATTTCTTTGTCTACTGTCGAGGTGAAATATATTGCTGTTGGGAATGGGTGTACTCAGTTACTTTGGATGAAACAAATGCTTGCCTAATGATAATGATACTGATCAGGAGTCTGGTAGGACATTTTGTGATAATCTCAATGTTGCCAATATATAGCTAAAAATCCAATTCAACATTCTCGTACCAAACATAACATACGATGTCATTTCATTCGTACACTTGTAGGGTAGACTATGATCACCTTAGAATATATTCCACCATCTCATTAGCTTGCTGTTCTATTCACCAAACCCTTAGATACTCAGAGATTCATATATTTAAGAAAGCGAATAGGGTTGGTTGAGTGTCATGACTAACATATGACATACTAAGTTGCATAATTACTTCTCTTATGATTGTCATAAATCTTCTCAATTCTTGAAATCTACAAATTTAACACAGATTACTTGTTTTAGCTGATTAGCTTAGTAGAAGTGTTTTATGCATATCCGATTTTAAGGTAATAGCTATACACAAGGTAACAAGAGCTACCAACCTGAGAGTGTGAAAGTCACTATTACAAGAAGTGTGAAAGTGTTGCATCTTAAAAAAAAAAAACATATTCTACATTTTGTGAATTTTTTCATTGCTCCAGGAGGGCTACCTTTTTGCTACAGGAAGACTATCTTTTTGTTTCAAGAGGGATACCTCTCAAACTTGTGTGAGACCTGGTAGCTTGTTGTTTAATTGAGGAAGAGAGACAGAATAAGGGGTGGTCTATGAAGTAAATTTTTTTTTTTTTTTTGATAACCTTATTATTGTTCACTTGCACACATTCTCTGCTAATTACTTGAAATAATTGTTTAGTCGAGACTTTGTATATGATTGGAATTTTGAAAAAATTTCAGAATCAGTTGAATTTTTTATGTGATTCTCGATTCTTGTGTTATGTTTTGTCTTCTCAATACCTACTTTATTGCTTATTTCAAATCAAATCGTCTAAAGATCTTTCCAGGTTTTCTCTTCATCTTTTCATTTTTTTCATCTCTCTCTCTCTCTCCCTCTCACCTTCCTTCTTCCTTGTGTTTTCTTCACCATGGCTTCAAGTCGTTGCTCCTCAAAACTTAAAGCCCTTTTGGGAATCTGGCATTATTGACATCATTGAAGAAATGCATATACTCCAACTCTTATCATCCCTTTTGGCACTGCAAAATTTTGGCATTCTCAAAGTTCGAGGTGTTTGTAGAAAGTCCTATTGATATTGTTGCCATTCATAATAATGACCTCACTCAAATCTTCTCATTTTGACAGTGGAAAATGCGTTCTTAGTCTTCCAGAGTTGTGTACACAGATCTAGTAAAGGAATCTACAGTAACATGTTTTTGATATCCACCACAACTCCAATGGACATCACCTTGGGTTTTGAAAGCTTCATTAGGGCCATATGTTCTGTGTGACAATTGCTTTTATTTGTAAGTTCTTTGACTTATCTATTGTTGATGGGTTTCTGGATTGGCAAAAAGAAGATGTGGCCATCAACATTATTCATCAAGAATTAGTACTTACTGTTTCTGATGTGTTTGATTGGTTTCCTCAAAGACTTCTTCCAACAAATCTATATCTATTGCATCATTTTGTTGCTGACTCTTTGTTTCCCACTACGAATATGGCTCATTTATCCTCATGTGAGTGTTGGTTATTACATGTTCTACTGTCTGACAAACCTGTTTGTGTTGGGTCTCTCATAGTTCACTGCATGATAGATGTGTTTATCTCTCCTGGAAGTTTCTTGAAACTTCCTTATGGTTATCTAATCACATTAATTGCTCAAGGTTGTTCGGTGCCTTTGGTTGGGGCAAAGTTAGTGCCCATGTTATAAAATTGACCTGAGTCTTCTTAGAAAGCATCAGGCCCAACAACGTATTAGTCATGGTTATGACTCCTCTAGCTCTCCCATAGATGCAAATATTATCTCCTTTCTAGACGAAGCCATTCAACAACTTCTTTGTGTGCAAACTGCCTTGATTAAGAATCATGACAAGCTTGAGGGGCTTGTGATTAACTTGTATAATCCAACTTCTCTGACAAAGTTTTATCTTTGTAGTCTACTAACTCTTAGCATGATAGGTCTTGTCAAGGGGGAGAAATCTCAACACTACCTTCACTAGTTAATTGGGAGAATGAACAGGAGACCATATCTCAATTCCATTCTATGATGGATTGGGTTGCTAATGAGATGATGAAAGAAGATGCGATAGAGACTGACTGTCAGGTTGCCGGAACTTTTGGTTTTTCTAATGAAGGTGGAGGTAATCTAAACAAAGCCAGAACGTTTGCTCAATCCCTGAGGGATGAAGGACGAGGTGATGAAACTCAGGAACAGATAACTGGATCGTGAATACAACAATTTATCCCTCCACTGATGGTCAAAAGCTTTTAGTTGCAGACTTGTTTGACTAAGTGTTTTGGTGGTTATTTTAATGGATGTTGATGAATGTTGTTTTTTATGTTTTTGGACAACTTTAATCCGTTGTTGCTATGCTTAAAGTACTTGGATAATTAGTTCATGGTAATTATGGAATTTAATGTTGATTACCTAGTGTTTTTTATCCATGATTATTGAAGGTGATCTATTTGACGAGACCTAACATATGTGAAGGGGGAGATTGTTGGTTATTGACATGTGCTAGATGTCGTTATTTTAGGTGTAGATAAATCTTTTTGGAATTTACTTAAAATATCAGTGATAATATCTTTGAGATTTCAAGATTTGTCCAAGTGCTATTTGGTAAGAGAAGATCTCAAAGATATTTGGTAAGATTCATTGTTGGACTCTAACTTGGAAAAGAATCGAAGTCACTATTCTCAATACCTATAACAAGAATGTTCAAAGTGCTGCTCCTCAACGCTTGAGAGAGAAATACGAGGTTTATTATAATAGTTGATAGAGCTAGGTAGAAACTATAAGTCTTTGATCACCTATAGAAGGGATATCCGAGGTAGCTGATAGGCTCGGGTAATAGTAATCAGCGGTTTTGTAATTAGTCTCATCAAGTGCTGATGAGGTAATTGTTGTTTTTTCTTAGATAGGGTTCAAAGTGTAATTCACTCAAAATTGTAATCTTTTCTAAATTATTAGTGGATTTAGGTTCATGGTTGTTTGACAACCTGAGGTTTTTATCGATTTGGGTTTTCTTGTAAAAATCCTCTCATCTCTTTGTTTACTACTTTTTATTTTGGTATCCTTTAAATTTTCAATAGCTACGAGATATCATAATTAATAATATGCATACTTTGGAGAATCCAGTAGATATGCTTACCAAGCCTCTTCCTACTGTTAAGTTTAAGCAATGCTTGAACTTGGTTGGTTGTACATATTTGATCCAAAGTGGAGATTGTTGGGTATGGGTTAAATCAGTTGGCGACTACGTCCCTGCTCAATCTACATGTTCAAGATCATTCTCTGACCACAACACACATTTCATTTTCTTTTTTTTTTTTTTTTCTTCCCTGCATTATAATTTGTATAGAAAGAGAAATTTTATATGAGTGTTTTTCCCTTTTAACCTGAGTATGGATTCATTCTCATTGATTCGTATGAGAGATATTAATGTTATTATTTTTCGATAACAAAGTTCATATTCATACGGTAGTATACGATATACTATCTAAACTCTTTTAGTTCTCCAGCATTTAATTTGGTTGATAAGATATTTTAGAATTAGAAGTTTGAAGTCACTGATTTGATATTATTTTAAGGGATTAATTATTCCATTCTATATTAAAGTTTTTGTATTATGAAAATGTATTTATAAATAAGTTTTTTTTTTTTTAAAAAAAAAAGGGAGGAAAAGGAATAATTTCATGCCATGGGTTCTCTGTTCAATTTTGAATTTCCAACTGTAGGAAAATTTAAAGTGAAAGCAACGATTTTATACATGTCAAGTAACATGGGTATAATATGCGTACCATAATATGAACAGATTGACAAAGGAAATTGATCTCTAAATCTGCAAACTTTCTTGAATATCAAAGCTCCGTGGATGATTTCCTTTTTATTATTGTAAACCCTAATTGGAAAATTGGCTCTCCTCTCTTTCTACTTTAATACAGAGTCTTGTGTAAACTTTTATTGAAGGAAAGAATGTTAGTAAAATAAGGGATGTGCTCTATCCTTTTATAGACGAAAATTAAGAATCAATCTTTATCACGTTAGGAAATGTGAAACTGAATAACAAACTGCAATCTATCAAAGGAAATTCTCTAAATATTATATCCTGCTAAATAATAATATTGGATTTCTATTAATTGGTTTTTGAATCCAACAAAGATTAGGTTAGTGGGCCACAAATTAAATATGGGTTTTACATTCTCCCACATGGTCCACTAAGCTGATTGTAGAAAAATTCTATAACTTAATTTATAATTTATATATAAAATAATAATAATTGACGATTTGTTAGATTCTATTTTTTTTAGAAAATTTTTTGACACGTGATCACTATTTAAAACAAGTCAATAAGCCCAACACAAATTCATAATACTGCAATCAGCTAAGGATATTAATGTGAGTCATAGAGGTCATACCTTAAGTCTTTAGTACTCCCTTCCATGAACTACAACATTGATAACCTATAACCAATACAGTGTTACTATACTACCCCCTGTAATTTGTGTTGTCCAAGCAATTCCTGTTTTTCTAATTAAAATACTATAATTGTGTACACACATTTAATAGAAACAGGAATAGCAGCAACACATTTTAAGTATTATGGATTATTCAAAAACTCAACTGAATAACATGTTCCTTTATGTCTTTGAGAAATGATCCTTCTTGACATTGGATGTACCATATGTTATATGCTAATCATTTAAATTGACTCTTATTGTTACTAGACTCTTTCTATGGATCAAACATTTTAAGATAAAGTACCCGTCTTTATCAAAATAATTAACTACAATATTAATATAATATATCTTCAACAATTTTGTAGTTGAGTTGACAATCCAAAGTCTTGAGATACAATTATAGTTATAAAATATGACTTGATGTTTTACTGCATCTCATGAATTCTATACATGAGCATGTAACTACTCATTCTTTAAAGATGTATCAAAACCTTCTTTATTGGAATTTAATGCTCAAAATTTAAATGACTTTGATTCTTTCCCAGAATGTCTAACGGCATAACTTAATTCCAATATAGTAAAATTTGAGCATACACCAAAATCACCCAATTGATGCATAATAACTTTTCTGCATCTATTCACCATTACAGTTATAGGGCATTTCAATGAGCTCTCATACGCATGTCCAATAATGATTTTAAATCCTCTTTCATTACATCAATCAATTTATTAGAATTTTCACCTTTATGGATTGTGAAGAATGAAAATGTTCTTTCATAATACTAATATCAAATGAGATTCCTATAGATAAACCACCTAATCAATTGAAATTGCACTTTTCTTACCCTTTAAGATTTTCTCAAAGCTGCAAATTCCTATAATGCTAATCAATCAGATTATCAGTTTCAAATGATTCTTGTACTATAACTAAGGTAATAAGATCCATATCCCTTAGACTTCTCTGGGTAAGTAACAAAATACCCAAAAACTGTTCATGGATCCAACCTTTTCTCATATGAGTTTGAAGATTCTTTAGTCGTTTTACAACCCAATTATGTAAATGTCTTAAGTTAGGTTCTGTACTGACTCCAAACTCAAAAGAGTTTTGGAATTACCTTACTAGGAACCCTTTTCAAGATATAGATTACAACTCTTAAATCTTCTTTCCATAAAAAAAGGAAAAGAAAAAGAAAAAGTTGGATAAATTACATATATCCCTAACTATTTCCATATAGGTACTATTTTTACTTTCTGCAATACTATTCTACTGTAGTGTATCTAATGTCACCTCAATCTTTGACCTTTTCCCCAATTCGTCTATCAACCTTTGTGATGACATCTCAAGGATCTCAATAGCTTGAGATTTATCATGTATTAAATATAATGCCACTGGTTAATAATAAAGGTGATATAATACCCTCTCCGATTAAAGATGGAACAAAGAAGAGCTTCAAAATTTAATTATGAAGTATGGATTAACTCAAGGAGCTCTTTAACTTTCTTTTGGCAACTTTCTTAATATGTTTGGTTTGCATTCCTTTAACGCTATCCACACACATTCGAAAATTAGTGAAGTATAGATTTTCTGAAATTCTATATTCACTAATCTCTTCGTTCTTTTTTGGAGGTGTGCCCCAATCTTTTGCCCACAAGAAAGAAGATCTTTCATTAATTCGATAGCATATGGGACTAATATTTTAGTGTAGGAAAGTTTGTGCTGATTCATGATTCAAAGTAATTTTATGTAAACCATAATATAAAATTATTTTAACCAACAATTTATGAATTGACACAAAACTAAATAAAACTGAATATCCATAAATATTTAATATGTATAATAATCAAATACCTAAAAATCAAAGATACTTAAAAATTGTTCAAAAGATTTATCTGATAACCATTCTCCAAGATCAAGTGATATCTTAAAAAATTATCACCTTTACTTGAAAACAGTTCTTTATAGACTTTCCTTCTATTTTTAGGTTGTAATAAATCCCTACATTAAATTTGTAATATGGATCATGGTCTCAAATTAATCCACCAAATAGTTAAAGGAAGTCAAACAAAATTTGGTTAGTAACAAACATAAAAAGGACTATTATCTTCTTTTCAAACCAATTCTTACTCTTGTTCCAATCTTTCTTCTCATGTCTCTTTATTGCCATAAAAGTAGCATTTGACAGTGAAGTTTTCCACCATGACTCTCATCATTTTCTTTGGTGGAAACTTTCATTTGGATTTTCCTTTCACTTATATGGCCCTTTGAGTATCAAAATCAATAAAATGTTTCCTTCCCATTTTAATCTCACATCCTCTTTAATACACTTATCAATTAGCTCATTCAAAGTCCACTAATAAGTAAAAGTGTTATACTATAATTTTGAATGGACTATATTGGAAAAGGGGGAGAGTTAAAATGTATCTTTACTAAGAAAGACTCATTTATCTGTCTACTTAATGTCATGAGTTTAACAATTTTATATGTCATATGTAGGAAAGTGTCCTTAAATCCTTTTATAACCATCATATTTCATGGTGTTTAATTTATTCACTTATCAAACTTTGAAACTTTCATTGAGAGCATTTAATCTTTTTAATGCTACTTCACATTGCGATACATAGGTTTATGATATTAGAAGTTATAATCATTTTCGTAAATATAAGGTGAGTCTATTGAACCGGTCTCAAACTTTTTCAGCCTCCTTTTTATTTCGTAGTACTTTTATAAAAAATTTTAGAGATCTTTTATTTAATAAAAGAAAGCTTTAGGATTCAAGAGACTTAACAAGAATTAGACTCATAATTCTTTCCAATAATAAATTTATCCCCTCAAAAGTCATTAATTCAAGTGACATTCAATTCCCTATACAAAAGAAAGATTTTCATTATAAATTTCATGTCTCTTTAATATCGAATTAAATTCTATAATCAATTAGTAAATTGATGATATCACTTCGGTTCCTCCTTTGGAAGAAAACTTAGCACATATATTATTCACCTTCTTTTAAGTTTTAGACTCAATTTAATTTGCATGCTTAAAATGTTAACTTTGGGTATCAATTTAAACTTTATTAAGTCATACAAATTAAATCATCCTAACTAGACCATAACTAGTATCTCCTGGCTTTACATAATCTCCTAATTATAACTACCAATAAGAAAATTATTGTTCTTTCATGTCACCCTGTAATGACAATACTTTTATGTAGTTTTATAATTACAAAACTCACCGATTCGATTTACTTTGGCAACTACTGAACTAGTGAACAACATAAAATAAAACTAATCTATAATATTTTTCATAACTAAATATATATATCATGAAAATAATAATATGGCAATTCAAAAACATGACCATGTAAATAACAAAAATTCATGAACACATGCACGATACAAGGACAACACAAACTAAATAAAATTAAAATTAAAATTAGTCCATCATAGTCCAAAACATACATGGATGTATGGTCAAGGATGGACCAGTACCACTAGATTATTACCGTAACCATAATTTGCGCTGCAATCTTATTATTATTATTTTTTTTCTCTTGTTATCTTTTAAATAATATTGGAATTTGGGCTTTTATTAATTAGTTTTCAAATTCAACAAATACTAGGCTAGCGAGCCACAAATTAAATATAGGTTTTACACCGACAACCCATTTTTTGGTTCTGAAGTTCGAATTATGTGACAAAAAGAAAAAAGGAATTTCAATTAATGGAAAAAAAAAAGAAGTTAAAGACTGCAAAATGTAAAGAATCTGCTTCCTTCTTTTATTTTTTGTTTCTTCATTTTATTTTTTAGTCTCTGTTCGACATCTAGTGTCCATCAATCTGCTCTTGTGATGTGTTCACATACTAGTTCTTTGTTTGATTATAATTACCTTAAATTTCTTCAACAATAATATTTTATACACCCTTTGTCTAGAATTAAATGTCTTGTTTTGATTTGTACACTTTTTAAGAATTTTTTTTTACTATGATAGCTATCTGGGCCCAATTGGTTTACATCTTTCGTGGTTTATAATTATTTGAAAGAATTATTGGCCTAACTAGTCCTCAAAGTATTGTATTTTGATCATTTTGATTCTTAAAGTTTTTTTTGCCCGTATAGTCCTTAAACTATTTACTATTTGGTCATTTTCATCGGTCAATGGTAGGTTGAAATAGTGGAGAGTATTTTCATCATTTCACTATTTATGAACGGTGAAATTTTAAAAAAAAGATAAGGCCAAACTCAGGCATTGTTCATCTTCTTCTCCTGCAATCTCCGACGACCTATAGCAGCAGACCAGATCTGTTCGATCACTTTGTCCCACCGCCAAAGACATTTAGCTCATTTGGTAGTATCCTGAAAATGGTTTGTCGCTCTCTTTGTTCCGACCATTTGGTTGGATGGAACAATTTCTTTGGCACTCTCATGTGTACCAGACCAAATCCGCATTTGTGCATCTTTGTCCCACCATCTTCACTTTTTATCTTCCTTTTTTCCATCTTTTGCCCATATAATCCATTGTATTTCCATCATATCTGCTGCAACTTCCGAAGTTCCGGTTGGAGAAGATGAACAGTGACTAAGTTTGGCTCCTTATTTTTTTTAGTCTCACTGTTCACGAACAGTGAAATGACGAAAATACCCTCAACTATTTGGTCAATCTACTGTTGACCGGTCAAAAGGATCAAAATGACCAAATAGTAAATAGTTTAAAGACTATACAGGTAAAAAAAAAAACTTTAAGGACCAAAATGACCAAACTATCATACTTTGAGGACTAGTTAGGCTAATAATTCTTATTTGAAACCCCTATTAGTGTATATAGATAATTACACTTTTCAGGGTTTAAAATTTAGTTTTGTTTTATTTCATGAAGAACACAGAGACGAGACAATCGTCCAGAATCTAAATACACCAGACTTGCATCTTTGGGTAAAATTATTTAACAATAATTGTAATAGAACATTAGATCTTGATTTTGTTTCTCTAATTAGGGGTAGGATTACTGGGAGAAATGTCTTAAAAATAAATTACTTTTTTTTAAACGATATCCTGGTCAACTCTCTAACATTTCCACATTCTGCTAATTCAAGAGGGTATTGGTGGGATTCAAATTTGAAACTTATGGTCTGTCCGTTCGCTACTCCACCCACTGAGATATCCCCGAAGGGACTAAAAAAAATTAAAAAAAACTTATTAATTCTTTTTTCATATAAATATTTTCTCTTTTGTAATAGACAGAACTATATTGAGATTAAATAAGTTAAATGATTATGATTTAAATTAGTATTTTTTACCTGATCTTGTTTTCAAATGATTATAATCATATAAGCAATTCAATATATTAAAATGGAAATGCTAATCTTTTAGAAACCTATGTAGATTAACTTAATTAAATTTAATGGTTAAACAATAGTTAAATTTATCTATAAAAAGATAAAACTTAAATCTTTGTAGAAGATGTTTATGGTAAATGTATCTCAAAAGAAAGCACTGATCTTTTAGAAGACGTTGCTTTTCATTTCAATATGCGGCCAATAACTAACAACACGTAAAACAGATTCCCAGTGATCTTCACGAGGTTGATGCATAAATTGAAAGAGAACATGAACACTATAGGACAAATCGGGTCAAGTGTAGCACAAATAAATTAGTCGCTCCAATAAGGTTCCACATCACTCAATAATGCACTCGTGGACATTGCTAGATGATGATTTTGCTTTAATGATATTCCAGCTGGTTTGCTCCCAAAAGACCCATTTCTGAAATGATATGCAAAGCATATTTCCATTGATATAAATAGAATGTATCTGGTTCGCAAGCTACCTCAACTCCCAAGGAATACTCCAAGTAACCAAGGTCTTTCATGTGGAAACAGTGTTAAGGTAAGTCACTACTGAATGGCGTCAGGACTATTAAGATCATCAACATAAATGAGAATATTAAGAAAAATGGAACCATGATGGAGAGTAACTAAAGAATAATTCAAATAGGACTTTCGAAAGCCATATTCTTTCGATGTCATGGATAACTTAGCCAACTAACACCACGATGCTTGCTTAAGCCCATGAAGAGCCTTTCTCAGCAAACATTCCATCACTGGATGAGAGACTTGAAACCCTGGAGGCAATTGCATGTACACTTCTTTGTTGAGGTTGCCATGAAGAAATGCATTATGAACATCTATCTGATACACCTCCCAATTCTTTTCAGCAGCCACAACTAAAAATACTCGAACAGTCACTATCCTGGCCTCTGGAGCAAAAGTTTTAGTAAAATCAACATCTTCAATCTTATGATTTCAAAGAATCACAAGTCAAGCCTTGTGACGCTCAGGAGACGCATGGGAGTGATATTTGTTCTTGTAAACCCACTTGCAACCAATTGCCTTTTTACTTGGAAGTAAATTTGTGATCTCCCAAGTTCCATTAGCCTCGAGAGCATCAATTTCACTTTGCATTGCCATTCACCTGTGACCTTCTTTAACAGCATCAAAATAATGCACAGGTTCACGTGTTGCAGTTATTGTTGCAAGAAAAAATTGATGTCATGTACAAAACTTATTACAATTCACATAGTGTGCTCTGGGATAAGGAGTAATTGAGGAGTGCTGTGGCATGGGTGAATTTGTAGATGGACTCAATTTCCGAATTGTATGAGTAACATAATCTTGCAGGCTTCACCGATGACTCCATATGTGTATGTCCTTGAGCTAACTGTGTCTCGCTAGTTAGTCGCACATTTGCTTTGAGAGACGATTGGTCAAAAGCAGTGAAGTTACCATTAGGCTGAACTTCGGTGAAAGTCAAGAGACTGGGTGAGATGGTTGTATTAGTTTAGGCTCCGAGGTTTATGTCAAGGTTGGTCGAGATAAACATCGACTCTAAGTTGGGGGGGGGGGGGGGGGGGGGGGGGGGGGGGGGGGGGGGGGGGGGGGGGGGGGGGGGGGGGGGGGGGGGGGGG
>JAOXNR010035434.1:0-21487 GCA_028571225.1 Parsonsia alboflavescens | reverse complement strand
TCCTCATCAGCCCGTGAAGCTAAACAAATTCGACGTAAAACCAAGCTTTCTCCCCTTACATCCTCTGGTGCCACGACGTACTCTTCCCCCTCTGTCATCTCAGCATCTTCGAACTCTCCGACATACTCATTTGCGATTCCTTCCTGGATCAACAATTACGACTTTAGTCGGGGACATTCAAAAGCATAATGACCCTTCTGTTGGCACTGGT
Organism: Parsonsia alboflavescens; assembly: GCA_028571225.1. Classification (NCBI taxonomy): domain Eukaryota; kingdom Viridiplantae; phylum Streptophyta; class Magnoliopsida; order Gentianales; family Apocynaceae; genus Parsonsia; species Parsonsia alboflavescens. Next base: position 21,276 of record JAOXNR010035434.1, on the reverse strand, counting down.
GGCAGATGATATTTGCTTTGTTAACTGGTGGACGCGTCTGCTGCGGCCCCGCTCCCTGGCTCAACTGCCCTGAACTTCATCCCTGTTGGGTAGGCGGATTGAAAACCTTTGACGAAGAAGATGACGCTGGGCTGTTTGCCGTCAGATTCCGCGGAAGAGTAGGGTACCATCTGCCGAATGTTACTCCCCTGCTGCTAGCTCGCGTCAAGCTCTCTTCCACCACTCAAAGGCACTTGCAAGGCATCCTGGATGGCTGGTCGGAGGCCATGTAAATAGCGGGCTACAAGTTGTTGCTGTGTCTCACAGAGTTGATTTCGTGCTACCAGTCGGTAAAATTCCAACGTATATTCTTCTACACTTTTCAGCCCTTGTGTCAGACTCTGTAAATTTCGAAACAAGGTCTGACGATAATTGAATGGTAAAAACTCCTGTCGCATCTCTCTCTTCAGTTCATTCCAATCATCCAAAACAGGCATCCCATTCAAATATCGTTGATACCTAAAAGATTGCCACCATGCTGCGACTCTGTCTTTGAATCTGATCGCGACCAGCCCTACCTTCTTATCCTCAGGGACTTCTCTCAACGAGAACAATTCATCCACAGTGCTCAACCAATCCAAAAATTCTTCCGGCGCCAAACTCCAGGTAAACTGCGGAATCTCAAGTTTAATTCCTGAATCCCATCGCGGCATGTGATCGACCCTAGCCGCCGCCCTTGGATTCCCATGACCCCCTCTCCCTATGCCGTCGCTGCCGCACCCTTCGACACCGCCGCCGCCGTGTACTGCTGGCCCTCTCACGAGTTGCTCAACGTTCTTCTCTGCTGGCGGATTTGAGACTGTCATCCGCTGCATCAACTGATAAAGAATTTGCATATGTTGGTCCTGTCACTAATCCTGTCGATCCCGAAGATCAATAAGTCGCTGCATCTCCCGTTCGCGTTCTACTCGGCTGTTGTGCAATTCTTCCAAAATCGCGGTTATGGTTGGATCAACTCCTGACATCATTGACCTTGTCTCTGATACCAATTAACGCAAAATGGAAATTATGGTTGGAAAATTAGAACCTCAACTGTAATCAATTTCACTCAAAAGTCTTATTACAGGAAAGGGCGATTCAAGAATAAAACGACAATATTCTTGAGACACTATGATACTCGAAATTTTATTGAACGAAAACTCAAAAGTTTCAAAACATCAAAGTCCGCCAATAATCAAACAAAAACGGCAATAAATAAACCCTAAACCCAAAGTAGGAAAAATTACGAAAAGACCACAAAAGTTTCTAAAAATTACAGAAAACTAGAAAAAGGGCCAAAAGTGCATCAAGATGACCCCGAATGGCCAAAAAATGGCCTTGGTCTCATTGCTGTGAGTATTGCTCATTGGACCGTCTCGGATTGACTCGTTAAATTTTAGCCCATTCTGACTCTCCCACAACTTTTCAGGTTTCCGATTCGGCTCCAAAAACTTTTCCGCTCAACTCTAATTGCCTTGAAACTTCTCCTGCAACCTCTTGGACCTGCATGGAGCCTCCTGAATATCTTCGTGGGCCAGCTCTGTGTCAAAGAGCATACTCCTGGAGGCCTAGTCGGTGTAACTGGCCATCTCGTCGGGCTGGGCAGCTCGGGCATAGTACGCTCCATGATGATGGGGAAGATCCACCATGTATCTGAAAGGGCCCATCCCAAAATGCTATAGTGCCCCATGGCGCCGTAGCAGATCCACGGTACGTGTAACCATTGAATGCTTAGCATGTGAGCTAAGCGTGCTCGCATCAAGCATGACGGGATCATGTCGAAGTTCAAAGGCATGCTACGAGGGATCCATATATCTACAGCCTAATGTCATTTATTATAACGTTGAAAAAATTAATTATCACTTTCAAATTAATTAATAATATTATAATTATTATTAATCAATAAATAATATTATTTCCAGACACAACCTACAAATATTTCAAGAATGTAGACAATTCCAGACACAATGTAGATAGGATATACACACAATGTATACCATTCGAGACAAAAATTAACCCATTCGAGACCAAAATTAAACAATTCTAGACTAAATTCAATCATTCAAGACAACAATCAAGCCATTTGAGACCAGAGACCAAATTAAACCAATTCTAGACCCAACACAATCCATTCGAGACCCGTGACAACAAATTCTAGACCATAGAGAACCCATTCTGGACCAAAGAAAAGCCATTCGAGACCATAGTAAATTTCGAGACAAAAAAATTCCATTCGAGAGCCGAGAGACAATTTCGAGACTCGGGAAGCCAATTTCGAGACCATACAAATTTAACAATTCGACACAAGCCATTCGAGATCAGAAACCAAATTAAACCAATTCGAAACCGAACAAAATCCATTCGATACACGTGACAACAAATTTTAGACCATAGAGAACCCATTCTTGACCAAAGATAAGTCATTCAAGACAATAGTAAATTTCGAGACAAAAAATTACCATTCGAGACCCGAGAGACAATTTCGAGACCCGGGTAGCCAATTTCGAGACTATACAAATTTAACAATTCGACACCTAAATTAAACCATTCGAGACTCGGGAAGCCAATTTCGAGACCCTACAAATTTAACAATTCGACACCTAAATTAAACCATTCGAGATCCAATATTCGAAACCCATCCACCATCCATCCGAGACCCTTGAAAAAATTTGAGACCCCTGACCAAATTCGAGATTGAGATTGAGAGAATTCAACCGATCAACACCTAAATTAAACCATTCGAGACAAAATTTCAACAATTCAAGACCCAGTATTCAAAACTCATGCACAATACAATACAGTTAATCCATGCTTTCAACAAACAACAAAATCGAAGTTAAACAACACACAAAATCAAGGTTCAAGTGAAGAAAACCTACCGGGAAGTGAAGGAAGAGCCACGTCAGTGAGCGAGTGTAGAAGGACCACCGCCGGTGAGGGAGTGGAGCTTCTCGTCGGTGAGGAGGGAGTGAAGAAGAGTGGAAGAAAATGAGAGTGGAAGGAAGAAAGAAAATGAAAGTGAAGGCCGCTTTTTAGTTTGGTGTGAGGAAGAAGAATGGAAATGAAATGAAAGTCAGTTGAGTTATCCGGTGAATTATTATGGTGATCCGACTTTTGAGAAGTAGTGGACAGTTGCATATAAAATCGAGAAGAAGATGAAAAGTTGCGTCACGATTCTCGATTTGGGTATTGAAAAACAAAGGGTAAAGGCGTAATTTCCCATTTTCAGAATAATTTTTAGTATCCAAAAATGTTAAAAAGTCAATTTGGGTATGAGATGAAATTGGGTCAATCTATTTGGATAGAAATGAAATATTTATAGAAAGTGGGTAAAATTGAAATTGGATCAACCAATTTGGATATATATGGGAATTAGTTCTTACTAAAACTAATGGAGCGGATGCAATTTCAATTCTCAATGCATATGTCGACATATTTTGTCTTTATCCCAGTGGGTTTTCAACATCTACAGATTGAAGATTCAATATTTACGAAACAGTACCAGAACCCATTTTGAAAAATCCTCTGAAGCTAAAAATTGAAGAACTTTTCCCGAATGTGCCTAGCAATTTTGTCCCCGTGTTTTTGGTGGAATTGATCAAATTTTGTAGTAGTATCAATTCTAATATGATATTTATATTTAAAATAAATTATATCAAACCTTTTTTTGCTGCTGTTCTTTTCTTGTATTGTAATGGATAGAAAATCAAACCGGACGTTTATGATGTAATGGAAGTGCTGCTGTTTTTTAGTAGATAGAGCAATAAAATTTCGTGACATGGGATTCTTTACTCATGCATGACCTTTGTCCAGATGTAGTGTTTGATTGAATTAAATTATGAACTGGGGTCAGAAAGAAAAAGGCAAATTATTGCACAGACAGAACAAGCATGCAAATTGAACTGAAATGGCTCTTCCAACTATTTATTTTTGTCCTTTCTCTGATGAAGGATCTAATTGCTCAAACTTGCTCAGGATATGGTTTCCAACAAATGGTGAACCATAGTGTTCCCCGAGAACTGTTGTCTCGAGTGATGGAGTTCTCAAAGACCTACCTTCAGTATACGGAGGAGGAGAAGCCAAGTGTTGTCCTAATGAGGGAGCACCTCTATCTGCTAGTTATTTGCCAAGCAACCTGAGATCTCACCTGACAAGAATGAGTACATACTCAAGTTCCCACCCGAAAACGGCCTCAATTTCTTGCCACAGGATCCACCTGAGTTTAGGTAATATCTATATCTCCATATTTTCTTGGTTTATACATCAAAATTATTATCAAAGAATTTCTGGACATGTCAAATTCATTGATATATACTGTTATGGAATCACTGGAACAGATGTTTGGGTTTTTCCCCAAGGTTGGTGAACTGAACTGAGAGAGAGCATAGTAAATAATTGTCTTGGTGTCCCTGAAGACTTCTTGAAAGAGTTTAACCATGACAGGAGCTGGCAATTTTTTCCTGCTACTGAAGCTGAGAATAATGCAATAACGGAATATGAAGATGGAAATCTCTTTGCTTTTGTTGTTCAAGATGAAGCTGGTGGCCTAGAAGTTCGAAAAAATGGAGAATGGACTCCAGTGATCCCAGAAGAAGGCAAAATTGTTGGTCGATGTTGGCGATGTCATTCAGGAAAATTCTTCATTTTCAAATATCCAACTATACTTTCTTTGTTCTGCACTCAAGTCTGTGTACTAGTAAGGAAAGTCGTATGAGAACGAAGATGGGTTTATTTTCCTCTTTCCCCCTTGGGTTTGATAGTTCGACGGTCTTTGAGCTTTATAATTTTGCAGGTATTAAGTAACAATAATTTAGAAGCGCAACTCATAGAGTAGTATTGCCTAATGGGAGAACTTATGTCTTTACAATGGATGCTTTGGATTCTAACCTTCCTTTTTTCTTGCAGTCCCCATTGGACAAATTCTACAACATGTAATGATATCTGCCGTTGGTCAGGTCATTCCCTCACGTCTGACATACACATGCCAAGAGGCCCGTTTGAATTTTCACTTCTGGCTCAAGCCCTTGTTCCCCTCTCAAGCCTTCAGGGTATCTGATTTTACTTTTCCCCGAAGCCTTCTGGAACTCTCTGAATTTTTGTTTGGGTGTTTTTCTTTCTGTCTCTTGACTGGCACCTCATTACAGGTTGCATGTTAATTTCTTGGTCCACTTCTGATCTTACTGCATGCTGATCGGATTTCCTTTCACTTGGGTACACATATTTCGCTGCCTTGTGAACATACTGCATTATATCATTTTGTCTTTCTGTTTCTGGACTACTTTGAATTGGTGGGCCTATACTTCAAGTAGTTACATAGAAGTTCACCTGCTGAGGCTTTTTTTTAGTACAGTTTACTGCCCATCCTGGAATACACTTGCTGGGAGTTCTGTATCTTCAATATTCCCCTGGTTGATTTATCTTATATATTTTAAGTTGTGGTCTCGACGGCAGACCTTAATTGATGGCCCAGTCTTTGGCAGTCCATTGGAATCTGCTACTTTTGAGATAAATTGTTCATTGACTTGTTGGCTTATCCATGTTTTGGCTAACTTTTCTTGCCTCTGTCCCGTGGGACATGGATGAGTCTTATCTTGGATCCCATCATTGCTATGTTGGATTTCATCAGCTTAAAACATGCTTCATTTATGAACTTTTTGGTACATCTGTGATCCATGCTGCTCTTTGCAATGCTTTACTGAGATTTAGCAGAATTAAATCATTTAGGAGTTTCCTTAACATTAACTGCAATTTGGGAAACTGTTATGGATATTCCTGTTGGGTGTGCTCTCATTTCCTCGCTCACATTATCTGCTGGACATCTTTTTGTGGATTCCGGAAAATGTTTCGTGCATGATGCTGGCAGTGGCCTTGTCGGCCGTGATCTGCTGCCTTCACCTATTGGATTTCCTCCTTTGACCGGGATACAGATTCTTATGATTTTATACTCAAGTCCAGGATCGTTCCTTGCTTGCCTACATGCTCTGCTTTTATCTATTGGACAGCCATTTTTGTTCAAGTTTGGACTGTCATACTTTTTGCACATATCTGGTGTACAACACTCTTTTTTGCATGGGTAATTTGTTTTGGTTGGGGAAGAGAATACAAAGATTACAAGACTTGATTTGGAAGATTACTTTCCTTATTTGTTTCCATTTTATATGTAACAACACTCGGGTTAGATTGGAGAGAAACCCAAGTACAGAGGGTTCGTTTACAAAGCAAGCTTTAAGAATGAAAAACAAAACTGCCTGAAATGGGGCTCAAGTCCAGGATTCTCTAACATGTTCACTTCCTGTGGCTTGCGCTTAATCCCTTTTGAGGAAGAAAGGGATGCAAGGCGGCCGGCCTAACATTGAGGTTACCGAATCAAGGCCTAGTAATTGTGCCCACACTCACTCTCCCTCTTGAACCGGAAGCCTATCATTGACAAACCAAACGGCCAAAAATCTTTCTCGACAATGATCCCTCGTTCTGAAACAAGCAACAGTAGCCAGCAGGTTGCTTCAAGATTTGGTGCTTCAATCTCCATAATCTTTGAAACAGCTTCCGTTCAGTCTCCGCGATGATGGGAACTTTATGTCAAGAGATTAATAAAATCTCGTAAAGAAAATTATATAGATTAATAAAATTATTTTGACAATTTTTTTATTCGTCAAAAACTACGAAGATATACACAAAATGAATTTTGAAATACTGCAAAGAGAGAAATAAAAAAAAACTTAAAAAGAAAAATAGAAAAAACCAAAAATGAGAAATATAAGAAGAAAATTGAAAATAAAAAATTGGGTAGAATTTTTTTTTAAAAAAAAATTACAATGAACATTGAAGAGTTAAAGTGCTTTTAAAATATATAGATATATATACTTATTTATTTATATAAGTACTTTTTTACCTTAAAAAAAAGTCAATTTTTTTTTAAAATTGTACTTTATTATGAAAGTCTAAACAAACAAGATTTTATTTTAATTGTTTACTTAAGCGCTCATTAAATAAAATAATTATTTTTTTTTAAAAAAAAGAGAGGGTTAAGTCAAAACAAACATACACTTATGCATTTGTTTCAATGAAGCATACAAAGATAAGGCTTCAGATAAAAATTTACACGTGTCTTTTATTAATTATTTTAACTATATTTTATAAACTAAACATTAGAGGTATTTAATCTTTTGTGATACATATTAAATTTTTATTTGTGTAACGCAAATGTCCATACTAATAGATCTCGAATCGAAAAATAAGGAATGTAGAGAATTTATGGATATTTTACTCTTTTTTTTTCTTTCTAATATTTCTCTTACTCTCACTCTCTTTTCATAAGATATTTTTTTCTCTTTCATTTCTAATATTTTTCTTTAATAGAGACCTTTTAAGGGATAAAAACAACATTTTCGTAATATTGACAAAAAGACACAGAGTGAAGGGAGTACAACATTATACACGTGTCATCCGCCAAATACTATTTTGTTTTATGTGAAACATCATGAGTGTGCAAATGACATGAGTAGGTCACTAATATTGTTGCCATGATTATTAATTAAATAATTAACCTCTTTTCTTTGTTAATAAGTGATGCTCTTTTCTTGTTAAGAACACCAAGACTTTGGGTTCATTATAAGATTATCATCACTTGCGAAGGCAGCAATTTGCAGGTGGGCATTAATATCCTAATTTGATGATCACATATCTCTTGAAGCGCCCACCAAACTTTTGTGCTCATCATGAGACTAACTCGAATCCACCCTCTTTTCTTCTTCTATAGTATTGCTCAAATATTTCATTTTGAATATTTAACTTCGTGAAAATAAAATAATTTGCAATTTAACATTAAATTAACAACTTCTTTAATCAACTCCTTTCATCTCTAATTGTAGGTTAGTAGTCATTTTTTTAATAGTAAAATAATTTTTTCCTCCTCTAAATGTCTTTATTGGAGGTAACGTTGAGAAAGAAAAGCCATAAAATTTGAACTTGTTTACTAGAAAACGGTTTTGGAAAAGGAGAAAATTGTTTTATGAGAAACGAAAAAATGACAATATTTGAAAGAATATGTAAAGTATTCATGAAAGTGTGGAGAATTACCCGTAATAAGAGAGAAGAAAAGTAACATAAATTACCCATAATTAGGAACAGAGGAAGAAAATCAAAAGTCCTCCTACCACTAGTTATATTATTTTGAAGGATAGAGTACCAATTTTATTAAAATTAAATACACTCCTTAAATCTTTGTATCATGCCACATTTAATTCTAAATCGAGAAATTAATAATAAAATGAAATATTAGCCAAGAAAAAGTAAAGAATTCATTTAATAACCATTCACTTTGCATGTTTACCAGACCCAGTCATGCAAGAAAATTATTCCTTTACTTGCTATTTATAAGTCATTTTACAATTATTTTTGTCAAAATTAAGATAATTTATATTTTTCTTAAAATGCCCTTTGATTAGGCCAAAACAACTTGGAGGAACCCCTCTTCACTAGTGTTTTCTGCCCCAACAGCACTAGAAGGGCCTACAAAGCAGAAGACAATATAGCAGAAGACAATATAGTCAAATAAGAGGCTATATAGAAGATAGATAAGTAACCTGGAAAAGGTTAAGTACCTATCCCAAAATTAGTACGCATGATGCAAGGGTAAATTTCTCAAACGAGTCTACACTACAAAACATTGGTATACCTTCACGAGATATCATGGCCTGGGGAGGGACATCCAAGACCTCTCTCTCTATGACCCTGACCTCTGAGGCCGCCTCCACAAGCTCCTTTCACCAGCAGTTTGGCCAACTTGAGCCAAGACCTCAACTACAGCAACCTCCTCTGGAGAAGTTTGATTCAGATTCTCTTGACGCCAAGGAAGAGGAGTGAGTAACTCTAGATGATAGAGTGCAGCATCATATTCAGAGTTGGTTCTCATCTTGGGATAGGATTTCTTGAGGTCATTAATCACCTCAACATATAGCCCCATCATTTGGGGCTTCATCATGGTTTCCACATACCCCTAAAAGGCAGGAACCTCCTTGAGCTTCTTCGTGGAGAGATTGCCATCCTCATCACAAAGGCCTTGGAGCTCCTCTAGCTTGCCCTAAAACTCTTCAGCGTGCTCCTTTTGCTGGGTTCCAAAGTCAATCAACTCCAAAATCCTTTTGTGAGCCGCCTCTAGAACATCAGACATGGCTTGGCTATTGGCTCTAGCTTCATCAACATCCTTTCAGCACTTAAAGAAGAGTCTGGCTGATTTATCAACAAAGGTGTAGGCCTCAATGGCAGATGTCGCAAGCTCGACATTCTTCTTTTCCAGGCGAGCCTTGGCATCCTGGAGTTCTGAAATAAGAGAGGCAAACTCTTTATCCTCTTTGGCCTTCTAGGTCTGCCTCCTCAAGTTCTCACCAAGGAAGATATGGTTCTACAAAAAAGAAAAGAAAAAAAAAAAAAGAGGTTAATATCAAAATCAAAATGAGACAAGGTCAATCGCAAACCAACAGAAGATCACAGGAACTCACTATAGTATGGAGGGAGGCACCGAATCTATCAATCTGGTCATCTGTCAGTTGTCGACAGATCTCCCAGTCAACTGAAGTCGCGCACTTCATCACTAAGAATTGGGAGTGGGGCCATTGTAGTAAAGAGTCAGATGCCTCCATTGCGATCTCGTTGTCTTCTCGGTGGAATGAGTGGCTAGGGCAATAGCTCCCAACCTTTTAAAAGTGTCTGCGACCTCTTTAGTAGTGCAGCTCGAAAATGCAAGTTTATTTATGAGGTCACGAGAGCCTTCCCCTTAGCAGCTGAGTTCAAAGGAATCCTCTTAGCTGGCTGGGAAGAAAATGAAGAAGATGAAAATAGAATCCTGATGGGCTTGTCAAATGACTTCATCCCAGCAACCCCTGAAATTCATTTGGAGGCACCCCAAGTCCTCCCAGCCACAACTTGTCTCCCCTACCCTGGGGAACAGGAATATTGACAGCAGGGGTTGCAGCAAAAGAGGCACCAATGGTGCCCCGAGCTCTACCAGAAGGAGCTTGAGAAGGTGCAGAACTAAAGATTCAAGATGTGGTCCCCATTTCTGCTAAGACAAAGAAAAAGAAGAACTGTTAGTATAAAATCATGAGCAAATAAAGTCGAAAATCAATTAAAGATAGAAAAACTCCTTACCGGAGTGGGATATCGCCAAAGCTCCTCTAATCGAAAGAAGGTCGAGCTCTGAAGCCCAACAGGACAAAAGAAATGTTAAGGCTAGATTGATGTGGTACATCCGACCTTGACTTTATCAGACCTAGCCAAATCAATTCGGAAATCCCTATGCTCGGTTTGATCATTGGTCAAGTCAGGGAGCTAGTTGAAAAATGAACGGTCCAGATTCCAATCTAGGTAGGGCTCGGACAAAACCGAATGGCTTGGAAGACGAGCAAGGAAGAAAAGATCTTTCCATTGCCCTACTAAGGACTGAAAAAGACCTACTAGCTTGTGCCTGGGGTTGAATTGGAGATATAACTTGGAAGATTAAGAGGCCAAGAAGACACCTAGGCTATAAAAACTCCTAAAGAGCTCCAGAGAAATTAGAACTCTGCAAAGATGGCAGGTCGCTATGAAAGCAACCAAAAGTCAAAAGGAATTTGGAAGAAGCTGAGCTAGGGGAAAACCCTAAAAGTGGGCAATGTCGAAAAACAACAGATGAAGAAAAGGTAGAAGGATACCTCCTTTGAGGCTAGAAGAATAGAGGACTATGCGTCCATCGCGCTTGCTATAGGGGTGCTCACCTTCATTAGTAGCGACTATCACACCCTTTCCTGGTCCCCTTTCCCCGCTGATGTCAAAAATATCAGTAAGGTCTAAAGAGGAAGACAAAGAATAAGCTTCTATTTCAAAAAGCTCATAAGTTTCACTCTAGACAGAAGGGGCTTTAACAGAAACCAGGAGCAAATAGAAAACCCCATTCTCCAAATCAATAAAAGAATAGGAGGTGGCAGTTTCTCCAGGATGGAGGGAAGGAGTTTTAGATCCAGCATCAGAAGTAAAAGACATCTCTGTGAAATTGCTTGCACTAAAGAAAAAGGGGGCTTAGAGCAAAAGCAGGAGGAAATTGCTACAAAAACACGGAAAAGTCTGAAGTAAATTCTCAAACTTCTGGAAACTTCTTATTGAAATGAGATAAGGAACTGTTGAGTGCTGGGTAGAAACCAATGTGCCAGGAATCGGTTCTTTCTTCAAGTAGTGTGGTCTTCCAAAACAGGAAATGCTTCATTTCCTTCTGAAAAACTAAAACGGAGTGTCTCTTCAGAACTAAATAGAGCGACTTTCCAGATTTAGACCAGTGACCAGCTCTTTAAAAAAAAAAGCAACTCAAGAAACATATCTCCTTCCAGAAATAGCCATTACAAGAAAATAACACAACCCTCCAAGAGTCGTGACCTAAAGATGATAGCTCTTAATACCTAAAGGTCAAACTCGCCCCCCCCCCCAGGTCATAGATGGTAATTTCTAATACCTAAAAGTCAGACTTGCGACTTGGAGATGGTAATTCTTAATACTTGAAAGTCAAACCTGCAAGTCCCGAGGAACAGGTGGGCAGGGACTTCTTACCACCGACCTCCAAGGTCACGGACCTACAACATGAACACAAAAGAGGTCTCACTGGACCACAACTTGCAACCCAGTAAGCCCCAATCCGGCTCATATACCTACCATGCCACGACCAAGTGTGCACAACTTTGCTTGAAGCCGAAAAATCATTAGCCAGCTTGCAACTCTCTACTGGAGATGTGAATGGAAAGGTATCCCAAAACTGGTGGTCACGAGGAATCGGCGTACCCATCAGCTGCCACGACTTTAAGATGGTAATTTAAGCACCATGACCTCTGAGCTCGCTGAGCCTAGAGCCTGGTAATGATGGGAGAAACGGGTACGCCCCGGACAAGTCAACATAAACGGGCAAGATCCGGACAAAAGTCAACCCAAATGAACCCAATACCCCAACCTTCAATACCTGAAAGTCAGACTCACGAAGTCAACAAGGACAGGTGGGTAGCAACCTGTTACCACTGACCTCCAAGGTCATTGACCTCCTAAATGAGCTCGAGAGAGGTACCACTAAACCTCGACCCACGACCTGGTAACTCCCAACTTGTCTCATACATCTTCCTAACATCTCCTACGAGCCTATGGCCACTCGGCACGACTTCCCAGAAGAGACAATCGAGACTCTCATTGTCCACAGATAGGTCGCGAAGTTGGTTTAGAGGTTGGTTAGCAAGCTCTCAGCTCTCGACAAAGATGTGAAAAGCAAGATATCTCAACTAAGGGAAACTCTATGATTTAGGGAGCAGTAGGTGGGATTCTACATGATCCAACAACTATCCTAATTGCCTACTGTCACGTAATAGCAAAGTCCTAATAGAGGAGGTAATTGATTTCTTTTATATAATCAAATCATAATCATTTTACGGACAAGAGAACAATCTCTCTAAGAATTAATTACACTCGATTACTCTCGGAATCCTGACTTAGGCATCAGAGCTCTTCCCCGGGCACAGCCCACCTCTGGTGACCTTCTCTACTTATTTTTCAGGTTGCAATCATTGACGCCATCACGGTTTTGGGGTGACCCGGTGTTCACTTTTGAGCCCCATCACCTTTATTCATCATTCTAATAAAATTATCAATAGTAACTAGGGAAACGAGGGAGAGAAAAGAGTAATATGATAAAAGAGTTAGTAAAATATCTAATAAACTACATGAGTTCAAGTGATTTATAAATAGTGATGGGGAGTCATACCTAAATAACCTCAAGGATCAACATAGATAGATATATGCCTATAGGAAATTAAAGTAGGAGCCAAGTGTTCTATTCTAGGTTGCCATTTAAAACTGAAGGGGAGAAAAAATAAGAGAAAATTATCTATTTCGTCTCTAATTTTTTTTTTTATTTGATCCATTTAGATCTTAAATCCTTTTTTTTTAAAAAAAACTTTTAAGCCTCCTATCCTTTTTTACTTGGTCCAAGTAGATCTCTAATTTATATTGAACTTTTAGAGTCCCTTAATTAAGTTTGGATCCATGTTGGTCTCTTATCTTTTGTCTTGAAAACCTTGGTCTTAGGCAAAGTCAAAGGTGAAAAAATAAAATTAGTCAAAATCTAGAAGTGTATTTTCTTTTCTGTACTATTTCGAGTCATTTCTCCAATTAAAAAAGGTCATTGGTCATTTTCTTCACAGCAAGCTTCTTCATCGCTTAGCCACCTAGAAACAAAGCTCAACCAATGAAAAATGCGGATTGAAGGAGCAAACTCCGATATCTCAACTTTCATAAACAATTGACAATTTACTACCAAGAGTTGTTCAACATTTACATAACAACTTGAAAAAAAATCCATAATAAGAAACTATTATTTCCACAGCACATGTATGTAAGAAAGTAATGACCTTTGAAATTATTCTGCTGCGTAGCTTATTCAAGAATTGGGAGGTTAGATGTAGAGCTGTCCATTGGGGTTAGCCTACCTAACCCTGAACCAATTCCAAGGATCCAAAAATTTAAGGGTCGGGACGAGTCGATCCCATTTTCTGAATGACCATCAAAATCCAAATCCAAATCCAATCCAACCTTATAAGGGTTCACGGTCAGGTCGTACCAGCCCTTTATATATATAAATATATAATTTTAAAAATATTTAAAATAAAACAATTCAATTTTAACACCACTTTAAAAAAAAAAAAAAGAAATTTAGAGAAAAATGTAGAAAATGATATACGAACCAAACATAAAAATGAAAAACTCAATTTCAGTATTTAATACTCATTATAGTCATAATAATAATAATAATAATAATAACAGAATAACGAAGATTGTAAGTATGTGTAATAAAAAAAAACCAAAATTCTTTCTAACAATAGAAAAAAGAAGTTAGACATGAGACAACCAAACCCCAGAAAATAGGTAAAAAAAATTATAAATTAAAATTTGTTTTTTTTTAATATCTTTGGCCCAAGGGCCGACTGGCCCAACCCTCTCTAAACCCTTGTTGATCCTAAGGGTCGTACTAAAAAATTCTTGTTGCAATTGGGATCAGATTTTTTAAATTCAATCCTTTAAAACTGTTGGGTAGGGTGGGAGCCGATCCCGTCAGGTCCAAAGGACCTAGACCATTTTGATAGCTCTGGTTAGATACTTATATTTAGAATATGCCTTGTGAGTTCAATTCTTTTCTCAAAGGGGTGAGTTGATGTAATATAAATATAATATATATATATATATATATATATATATATTTATAGGATAATGCTGGAATGCACGATTAAATTTATAACGATTAATGTCTGATTAAATTTTAAAAAATAAAATTTTCAATAAAAAAATTTATTTTTTGTAAATATATTTTATATATTATATCTAAAAGGGTAAACTAAACCCTCAGATAGTGGATCAAATTTATTTATTCCTTTAAATAAAAAAATATAGTTGACCGTTAACGGTGTACTCCATATGTGCACTATATAAATATATATATATATATATATATATATTTAACCTTTTGAAATTCTTCTATTTTCTAAAATAAATTGGTGTATTTTTAATTATTATTTATATAAAGCATGGAACCGTAGAAGTTTTGAATTAGTTTTATAATAAGCTGACTTCTATTTTATTGATTTGTATTTCTTTCATTTTGAATTGTGAATTCTACAATAGATTCGTAAAAAGTAAGAGTTTTTTTCTTAACATAAGCTAATATATTATAAAATATAAAAGCAGAAGCAAACTCATACTCCAAATTAGATTTTTTTTATGAGTTGACAGTGTCTCACTTCAACACTTTTCGTATCTAATATAACATATACAAAAATGAATTATCATTTAATAAAATTGACTTTAGAATTTTGTGAAAAATCTTTTCATTTTCATTCACTGAGAGACATTTCTTTTAACTCTATATATTTTTTATAAAATTTATCATTTTTCTCATAGTTAATTGCGGCAATTGTGACCTCTCAGGAGAATCGATGACTGCATCTTCGATGCAGTGCTAGTACAAGCAATTCTTAATTGGCTAGTTGGAAATAGCCCCAGGGCTATGGAACAAAGGATTATCCCAGGCCTACACCGAGGCCTTGACGGTGATTTTCAAATCTCGCAGAATGTGATACGATGGGATAGAATGCAAAGACAGGGAACGGGTTACCTACTCTTAACGGTCAAAGCGAGCCCCTTTATTCTGAATTAAAGAATTCAGAATGAATCAAATCTCCCCAAGTAAGATTCGAACCTACGACCAATCGGTTAATAGCCGACCGCTCTATCATTGAGCTACTGAGGAACAACGGGAGATTAGATCTCATAGAGTTCAATTCCTGACGTCAGATGTGCTTTTATATAAATATATAAATATATAATTATTATAGATTTCCTTTTAAATAATTCCTAAATAATATAAATGATTAAAAATATTTTTTTATTTAAAACATCTATAAAATAAATAAATAAATAAGATTCTTATAGTACTATTTTTTTAAAATTGTTCAATTTTAATAAAAAAAACTTAAATTTTATAAAAAAAAGGATTTTAATATCCAAATTCCTTGCAAAATAGAGATATTTATATATTAAAAAACTATATTGTTTTAGTTTAATACAATATATTAATCTTTATATATAATTTTTAAACATGAATATTAAAATAAAAAATCTAATTACTTTAATAATTAAAATTTATAAGATAAAATTTTAGATTAAAAGTTCATATAATCCTCTCACCTTATATATATATTTTTTAAAAAATAATTAGCATTGATAATAATAAATTAACTAATAAAAAAATTATAATTACTATTCCTTGCGCGGCCTTTTCATCTAATTTATTTAACTTCCATAATCAGATAGAAAAGGGTATTATCAGAGTTTATTATTAAGATCGAAAATGACGATTGCGTTCGTATTTAGAATTGATGTCGTTTGTTAGAAGAATTTGTGTACACTTGTGACACCACATAGATGTGTATTTATATGTGGTTTTCATTGTTCCACTTGTTGGATTTTCCAACAAAATTCATTAGGCAAATAAATGCAGTCGCTGTCAGTATTCCAATACCTTATTTTTTATTTTAGAATATTTAGAATTAAACGTCTTTATAGAAATAAATAAGCTTTTAATACTGTATGAAGTTTACTTAGTCACCTCCTTAATTTGAATTTACATGCACTAAGAAAAGTCCTAACAAAATATTAATGAAAAGGATATATTCGTCACTTTATGAAAGACTTCGGATATATTTATCTCTATTTTTTATGTGATACTTTTTAATATATTAATGAAAAATCAGTTAGATAATTATTTTGAAAATTATAATTGAAACATAATATTTTGTTGAAAAATAACAGAAAAAAATTGATACGTCTAAATTTTGAGTAGCAGTATTTTTTTTAATACTAAAAATTAATTGTTTCGATTTAAATGATTCATTCTCGGCCATACTATATCAAAAAGTAATCTATCTCAAATTCCTTAAAAATATTTTCCTAAAAAATAGATAAGCCATGAATTTCTCAAATCAATTAATGAAAAAAAAAAGGGGCTTTTCTATTTGACGTTTTTCTAATTATCTAACAAATGTCAAGGGACAGAAATGTCACTTTCTTAACCGCATTAATATCTAAAAAAAGACTACAGAAGCTTTACAAATTTCAGAAGAGATGAAAGTTCCACGTTTTTGAATAAAGTGTTGGTATCAAACCCCAAGAAAGTAAAATATTCGGATAAAATGGTCAGAGAATCATTTCAGTTTGGAAGGAGATCTACAATAGTCTATTTTTATTTCAAAATTTGGATTTTCATTAAATTTAATGAATAAATTTTCAAATATACCCAAATCGTAAAGGGTATTTTAATTTTATTCATTTTTTAAAAACATTTCATTTCTACTCTTTCTTTTATCTATTCAAATTGATTGTTTCCCATTTTCTAACATTAAAAGGTGACCTACAAATGGAAAATTACCCTTCATAAATTCAAAACCCAATGGTCAAAACCTTTCTTCTTCCTTCCCTTCACTTCACTTCACCAGATCCGGTCTAGACTCACCCACTTCTCTTCTTTGCTCAGACCGAAACCATTCGAGACTCACACTCATTCCCTTCGCTTCCCTTCTTGTTGAAAATTAGACCCATTCCTTCCCTCAAAGAGGATCGAAACCCTTCCCCTTCTACTTTCCTTAACAGCAATTTGATTCACAGTCCATCGCTAATGCCGGAGTGATCGTTACCCACTATTCACCGATGATGGAGAAATAGCTTAAAGGAACCCATTACTTTGTCATTGTAGGTATGTAAATCTCCTATCTCCTTGACATTACAGTAATGGTAATATGGTGATAAGCATGATTTTGTTGTTGTTTACTTAGTTTTAACTTTTCTTTTCTTAGCCAATGGTCTAGCTCGTTGTTGAAGCACTGGTCGTTGTTGTTTAATTAGTTATAGATACTCTCTATTTGTGTTTAAATCTTCGTTTTTGAAGCATGAATTGTTAAATATTTTCTCTATAACTTGAATGTGACCTGTTGTACCTCTGGATGTGTTATTGTGTTGGAAAACTAGACTGGGAGTAGGAATTCTGATAGAGATTGCTTTGAAAATGGAAAGAAATTGGATCAAATTATTCTCTGCAAGTCTCGAAATAATTTGGGTAAGGTTCGAAATTATATATCCAAGGACCTAAATCACATATATAAGGTCCAAAATCTCCAATCCAAGTCTCGAAATGGGGTTTTTCAAGCCTTGGAGTCCTCTCCAAGATTCGAAATCCTCACCAAGGCTTGAAATGTTTTGAATCATTTCTTATTTTTAAATTCAATTCCAAGAAACGAAATCCCTAATACAAGTTCCAAAATTGGGTATTTCGGACCTTGGAGTCTTCTCCAAGATCCGAAATCCTCACCAAGGCTTAAAATGTTTTTTCAATTTCTTATTTTTAAATTCAATTCTAAGAAGTGAAATCCCCAATCTAAGCCTCTTAATTTTAATTTCAATTTCTACTCACATCAAAACTCATAAAAATTATTAAAATTATATAGGAAAGTCTATTTTGATCACAAATTAAAAAATAAGTTGTGAGCCCAAATTTTTACATATTTTCACTCTATATAAAAAAATATATTTTAAAATTTTGTAAATCTTATTATTTATGATGATTATTATTATTATAATTATAATCATTATTATTATGGTTTGAATACTAAAATTAATTAATGATTAATTCGATAGTGATAATTAATATTTTCAATGTTATAATTTATAGTTAATGTTGCTTTATAAATAAATACATTATAATTATAGGTAGCTAGTCATTGTAAAGATAGTGACTCCACCCGTCATACCTTTCAATTCTGACACAATCCCGTAATGCCTGTTGGGAACATGCTTAGAGCACATGGCCGTGCATAGTAACATGAACAAATTAAATCTATTTATCAAAACTAATGCAATTAAGGCAAGTACGGTCGAACTCACAAGGAATTGAATCTCAGTTTAAAATAAACCAATTAATAAGTAACAAAAAGGGAGAATTTTTGAAAGAGTTAAAAAAATAAAATCAAATAGGGAAGCTAAATTAAAAAGGAGAATATAGATGAGAAAGCTGTTAACAAGAAACAATCCGTAAGTCAATTGCTATGGGGCTAATCATTGATCAAATAATACAATTAAGTAGTTGATTTTAGAATTTGTCTTAGCGCTCAAATTTCTATCCTTTAAATAGATCTACTTCTCGCAGCGAGAAATAAAATCCCTAATCTAATCAATTAAACTTACATCATATCGAACTATAAATTTAATCAACTAAATTGCATAAGCATGAAGGCATCACCAACGTCAAATCACATAAACAAAGTAGCTTTAATTCATGTAATTTGATTCGTACAATTATCTATCGTCAAATAAAGTTGTTAGCCAAATCTAATTCAAACAATAGTTGCTACCTGTAGATTTATCAATCTTAGCGATAATATTTAAACTCTAACAGTATAATCATGCAAATTAATCTAGGTGATCTGTCTAAATTAATAAACATGATTAATAAGATGAAAACAAGAATTGCACAAATACTTAATAATAAAGATCAAATCTTCATAAGAAAAACAAACCAAATCTCATAACCCCATAACAAAATAACCTATTTCATGTTCTTGTTAACAAAAGACAACTACTCACAAGACATGATTAATAAAACCGAAAAATACATAAGAAAAGAAGAAAAGAAAATATGCCCTTTGCCTTCAGAATTCTTCAAAAGATCAATTTTGAGCTGTGCTGTGTTGTGCATCTAAGACTAAGACAAAGGGCCTATTTATAGGAGTAAAGACTCTTTACAAATAAGTAGTTACTTAAAAGGATTCTAATAATAAAATAGAAACTTATTACAAAATGAAGTAGTTTAAGAATAAATAATCAAAACCTAATAAAACTGAAAGTCTTTGCCAAGGCCCACGGTCAACAAACTTGGTCAATCTGTAGTCCCCAACTTTAATCCGATGAACAGTAAAAATGTTGAACAGTTCCGATGAACAATACATCGAAACAGTACGGGTGAACAGTGCCTCAACAACAATTTCGTAAAATCTTGAGCGTTTTCAACCAAATATTCCTACAAACAAAAAATCAAACATAGGGAAGTAAAAATATATCTAAAATAACATAATTAAGCTAAGTTACATAAGATAATGGCATAAAAATATCATAAAACTTAGCATAATTATGTGCAAATCAGCACACTCGAAGTATACTAGCGTCAACCATACAGTTGATCTACTATGGCTTCATGGAGAACTAGACCATTTTCGTACGAGCACCTTCGGATACATGGTGGATCTTCCCCACTACCATGA
Organism: Parsonsia alboflavescens; assembly: GCA_028571225.1. Lineage (NCBI taxonomy): Eukaryota > Viridiplantae > Streptophyta > Magnoliopsida > Gentianales > Apocynaceae > Parsonsia > Parsonsia alboflavescens. The sequence goes on along the minus strand of JAOXNR010035434.1, from coordinate 1,393 downwards.
GCCTACTACGCCAGGGTTACCTTGCATATCCTAAGACGGGAGGCGACTTTGGAGGGTGCACGATTCTTCATTGGAGGCCAGTTACACCAATTGGGAATCCAGGAGTATGCTCAATTCACCGGTCTATGTTATGGGAGAGTAGACCGGGACATTATTGAGAGGCAAATGACAACCACCTCTGCCATTTCTCGATTGATGGAGATCGATCCAGTTACTTCGAATAAGGTCTTGGCAAGGTGGCAGACCATGGTAGTGGGAGAGTTGTCGGTTGATGATGCCCTCAGACTAACATACGACATCATCATAGGTCACTGGATACTCACCTGTGAGCCATCTGCAGCCATCCCCTTTTATGTATGAAGGATGTTAGACGATTTGGAGGTTGAAAAGTCATTCCCCTAGGGAACCATTGGATGGAGTATGACGGTGCATTCCTATCGGTAGGTAATTGAAGAGAACAAGGTAAGGAATAGACACTTGTGCGGCAATTGTTGGTTGTTGCTGGTAAGTTTTAATATTATTACTTACAATCGTATGTCAATGATATTTTTTAGAGTCTCTAAATACTTATTTGAATTTTTTTAAATCTTATCTTCAATTAGTGGTGGGCATACAATCACTTCCCATTCCTGGGTCCTCAGCTATGTAGGGATGTATGTTCAGGATGCGGGTAGACGTGGCACTTCCCACATAGGTCCATGACGCCCGAGGTCTCAGCTTGGTCTCTCGATTGATCGTGTCCAACTGCATACTGCCATAAGTGAATACCTTATTAATGTTAACTTTCATTTTTAAATTGGATAATTTTACTAAATTAAATTTCTATTTACAAGAGCATGCTAACTCCCAATACATTGAGCTGAATCAAGCGGAGTGGCAACAATTTTACTAGGTTGATTTCACCCGCCTAACAAATATTGCATTGACCTACAGGGGTAATTATCTGCCTAGCTCATTTTGAGAGGCGGGCAGACAAGGATCGGCCATTGATTTGCATATAATTATGCTAAGTTTTATGATCTTTTTATGCCATTATCTTATGTAACTTAGGTTAATTATGTTATTTTAGATATATTTTACTTCCCTATGCTTGATTTTTGTTTGTAAGAATATTTGGTTGAAAAACGTTCAAGATTTTATGAAATTGTTCCAACGGCACTGTTCACCGACACTGTTCCGGCGGCACTGTTCACCAACACTGTTCCGGTGGCACGGTTCACCGATACTGTTCACTATCACTATTCCGACGCACTATTCATCGGATTAGAGTTGGAGACTACGGATTGACCAAGTTTGTTGACCGTGGGCTATATCATAGACTTTCAGTTTTATTAGGATTTGATTATTTATTCCTAAACTAATTCGTTTTGTAATTAGTTTCTATTTTATTATT